>JAOPSE010000052.1:3379631-3560288 GCA_029449295.1 Zea luxurians | reverse complement strand
TGGTGTTACTGTTACTAAACTTGAGCATAACATCATAGGCATTGGCAATTGCATATGTTTGACACACCTAGAGTGCATTTACTAGGTAAAAATTTCAAACGAGTTGTATTGTTATAGCATTTTTGCAAATAAGACCCTAGTATAGGATACTTAACCCTAAAGGGGATCCTGAAGGGTAAAACAAGAGCCAAATAGAGAAAACCCCAAAGACTAAGTAAAATAGTCATAAAATATTACTAAGGATGGGTTTAAGTTACATTTACACCCTTGAGATACTAGAAACCCTAATTGAAACCCTGGAAAACCCTAATCCAAACCCTAGGGGCCTATGTGCAAAACTAGTCCACTTTTGGACTAAAGTGCAAAAACTATAATAATAAAGTGTCTTAAGTCATATGTATCACAAATATGTGGATTTGCAAGTTAAACCCTAAGTTTTGGGTCTAATTGCAAAAAGCACCATTTCAACTCTATGTAGGCTAAGTCTGAAAATCAGAGAATTGGCTTAACTTTGGAGCTCTGTAGCTTTCAAATTCTAGGGTTTTTGCCTTGGGTCACCACATCAAAGCTATAGAGCTATATAAGGAGAACAATCTTTATTAAGTAATTAAGCACTAGTGCTGAATAGAAATTGAAGAAAAATGAGTCTGAAGTCATGCTGTCAGACTACTTAATGTCTGAAACCAGACTAACAGTGGGATGGCATGAACTTCAAGCTCAATTCTAAGCAAGATCCAGTGACTTTTTGTGGGAGCACGATATAGCAAAGTTATAGCTGGTTTGTAGCCCTACAATGTTACTACAGAGCATTGGTTGTGTTGCCATATGAATCTGGGAGAAAAATCGATCTCAAGATGGTCTGTCAGGTCAACTGAATGCCATTCGCGATGGTACAGTACCTGATGAAAATCAGATCAACCGCGCATCTCGCCGTCGATGATCCCCCGCCACGATTCGTGTCGCTGGCGTTTGGATTCGTGCGCAGGGCTAGTGGATAACGCATCGGGTAGAAAAATCTTCACCGCCGTTGAGCTGGACGACACTCCGGCTAGCCGTCGTACCTCTCCCCTTGCTCACCACCACCGGATAAGATTCTCACCGCCGTGGAACCGTCACCATCGTCCACCGCGTGTCTAGACGCTTTACCACGTCGCAGCTAACCAAACTTAGCATGACCGGTGATCATCGGAGTGACTGCCACGGCGTAGGACACCAAGCCACTGCGCCAGTGCTCTTCCTTTCCTCCGACCGCCGCGCGTCACCACTGAAATTCCCGGCCACCTCTATCGCTCCCTATAAATTGAAGCCACCGCGAGCTCCGCAAGTTCATCACACACCCAGCCACCCAGTATTGCCCCCAGCCGATCACCAGTGAGCTCGAATTTTACATTTCCCCCAAATCGGTTCAAACAAGCCGCAAGAACACTTCGCTGTGGTCAGCGTAAATCAGGTTCGATCATGTTGTCTTAGTCTTGTTCTAGCACCCCTAAGCTCTCCTCAAACTCCTCGACCCTTTAGATTGAACTAAACCACCATAGATCACTGGGAACGCGCGGTCCCATTGATTGTCTCCGCTGTCACCATGGCCAGGGACATTTAGGTAGCCATTTATGCAATTGACTTAAGGGAAACGCTGGTTGAGGCGTGAATTCGGTTTCTGCCGAAGTAGGGCGCTAGTCTTTGCCCCAATCGGCCGGTCTACGAGCTCACCGGAGCTCTGCCGCGCTCGTCGCCGTCGGGGATCGGGCGGGTAAAGGAATAGAAATCTAGGGACCTTACTGCAAACTGTCAGCGACTCGCGTCAACAGTGCAAAGTGCCCACTTGCGGTTATCCAAAAGGATAGGGCCTTATCTGCAAAGTCTACAACGCGGGCATGGGGCGCGCGCGTTTTCCTGTGTTGTTTGGGCCGCCTGGGCTGAAATCAGCCCAGGACTGTTCATTCTTTTCCCTTTTCTTTTTCGGGCAGGACTCCAGTAATTTTAGAAAACGGTAGAAAATGGTAAAAATGTCAAACTAATTTTTCCATATTCCTAATTTTCCATAGTTTTTAATAAAAATAGTTTCATGATTTTTAGGTCAAATAAGGAATTTTGGAGCATTTAAAATAGCCTAAAGCATTGGTTCTGGATTTTTAGAAAATAAATAATAATTCCAAAAATGCCCAAACTTTTATTTGAACTTTAAACATTATTTAGAAGCCTTGGGTAGAATTTGGTTTGATTTGGACCTTGTTTGGTACTTAGAACCCAAAACCCTACCCCCTGCCCTTTGAATTCCTTTAATGACTCCGGAAACCCTAGTTTCCCAGAGACCATGAAGGAAAATTGTATTCAAGAACTTTAGATAATAAATTCTTATTATCTTTGCACTCTCATGAGCATTACATGGCATTCATTCTTATGTACATATATATGGTTATCTCTAGAAAACGAAGAAGAGGTTGAGGTAGAAGAGGAGAAGACTTCACCACCACCACCTGTGGAACCTCAGGCAGGGAATTGTTTTTACTTTGACATCTGCGGATCCGAGCCTGACTCACCTATAAACGAAGGCAAGCCCCAGTGCATTTGCCACCTCCTTGACTCTTTTAAAAATCTTTCTCACTTAATTGATGCATTAGGTGATAGGAATTGATTGATAAAACAATTCCTGCATTACCTTCCTTGTATTTGATTACCTTCCTTTGAATCCCTGTTTTATAAACAGTTTTTACTATGCTTAGTCTTGCTTTAGCAAAGGAAAAGATTTTGTTTTTATAAAAGATGATGTGGCAAAGTGGGAGGGATGTTTTTGAAAATAAAATTTGATGGTGGATCCATCATGGCCATGATGGGTTCAACATCTAGAAAAGATGTACCTCTGCCAGGTACCAAACTTTGGGTTTTAAAAGATAAAGCTGAGACCGGCGGGTGACTTGCACAAGAAGAGAGCCTCGGTGTAGTGTCTCCGTCTGAGTCGATTAAGGACCGTGTCGATGTAGGCCTGCTGACCAAGGACCCTTTAACTGGTCACATGTCTCGTCATGGATAAGCCTTGCCTCGGGCAGACTAAGGCCAGAATAAGATAACACGCAATGGGCGTGGAGTGGTGGCGAGAGTAGCGTGTACCCTCCATGGCAAGAGGCTGGACGGTGGTGTATCTGTGCTCTCGGTTGACGTGAACCTGATCTGGTCTTAAGAACCCCGGTGGCGGGTTGACATATGCAAGGGTTAAGTGCTACATATGTCGTGTGATCGGAGATCCTCAGCTAAGTATAATCTATTCGGATCGCCGTACCTCCGCGGTTATGGAGACTTGGTCACTGACTTATACGTAGAACTCCAGTGAAGATGACGGGTTGATAAAGAAATTGGCTAGTACAGGTCAAGTGTTTGAACCAGGATAGAAAGAACTCTAGTTGCAGGTAATCTTACTTAACCTGACAAAATAAAACTGGATTTTTAAGGATCCACTTTAGTAAGCATTTCTGCAAACAGAGTCATTGATTATTAATAAGCCTTACCTTGACTCCCTTAAGCTAGCATACCCTTGAGAGTCTTTTCCTTAGTCGGGTAAGTCTTGCTGAGTAATTACATACTCAGGGTTTTATACCCTATTGTTTTTAGGTGAGGAAGCAACAAACTTTTGTTGTTTCTGTTCCAAGGTGGTTCCAAAAGAAGAAAAGCAAGAATGAAGCTGCGGGAGGAAGAGTTCCTCCATAAGAACTTTTGTTTAAAAACTTATTGGGAGGGGTTTTTGCCTCCCTTGGTGTGTAATAATATTACTCTGCACTCATAAGTTATCCTGGTCTGTAATATATAACTTTGTCTTACTTTCTAAATAAAGATAAGTTTATGTAATCGCTTCCGCATTTTCGTATCTCCGATGGTTTGTAATGTCTGCGTGACGGGTGAAACGCTCTTGGGAAAGGTAAGAAAAGCAGATACCGAACTTGTCAAGTGATTCAGGAACACCTGCAGGGTGGTCTAAGGTCCGTTGGACAAGGACAACTGTAGGTGGGCCTAATGACTTGGGAGGTTCCGTCACAGGTAAGAGTTCACTGGCGCGCGTGAATCCGTGGCATCTACCATGGCAGTCACTCCGGCGATCAACGGCGAGCGAGAGCAGGTCACGGTGATGCGGTGGGAGTGCCTGGACACGCGGCGCAAGGCCGGGAAATGGCGGTCATCGGCGTACTTATCGGATTCCGCCGCGGTGAGCTCCGTATGGTGGTCGGATTTGTTTACCAGCCGGATTTATCCATGGCGAGGACCCATACTTGATCCCAAGTGCTATCCACTCGGTCAGCACGAATCACGGCGGCCAAAAATGCGAATCCGTGCACGGCGGTCGTCGGCGGTGAGATTTTTGGCACTTGCAGTCTGATCTGTTCAGGCACTGTACCATGGCAAACCTGATTCAGTGTGCCTGATAGTCACAGTTTAGGGTCAATTCTCTCTCAATTTTCTATGGCATCTCACCCAAAGATCTGTATCAAAGTTGTAGAGCTACAAACCAGTTACATTATGACTATAGGGACTAAACTTAGTTGAGCAATAGATCAAGGTTGAATCCTAGTCCAAAGATGGCTCTGTTACACTATAAGTCTGAAGTTCAGAGTTCAATCAGCTTGATAGCCAGACTTTAGACTTAATTATCTCCAATTTCTCTATAACAACCTTGCTTACACTCTTAAGCAAAATTGTTCCCCTTTCAAAGAGCTACAAAATTGATGTGGTGTCTTAAGGTGAATTCTCACTATTTTTAAAGTTACACAGCTCTAAAGTTGAGCCTATAACCCTGATTTCAGACTTAGCATGGAACTCAAATGAGGTCCATTTTGCAAATAAGTCTAAAATCCAAGATTTAGCTTACAAATCCACACATTTGTGAACCAAATGACTTAGGATACTCATTTATCATGGTTTTTGCACTTTTGTCCAAAAGTGGACTAATTTTGCACATAGGCCCCTAGGGTTTGGATTTAGGGTTTTCCAGGCTTTTAATTAGGGTTTCTGGTATCTTAGGGGTGTAAATGCAATGTAGGTCTATCCTTGGTAACTTTTTATGATTATTTCATTTAACCTTTGGGGTTTTCTCTATTTGGCTCTTATTTACCCTTCAGAACCCTATTTAAAGTTAAGCACCCTATACTAGGGTCTTATTTGCAAAATGCCATAACAATACACTTGCTTGAAATTTTTGCCTAGTGAATGCATTCTAGGTGTATCAATCATATGAAATGCTGATGCTTATGATGTTATGCTCAAGTTTTAGTAACAGTAACACCAGGGGTGTTACACCCTTTCCCCCATAAAAGAATCTCGTCCCGAGATTAAAAGTCCTAGGGTAAGTAGTGGAAAAGGAAATGCTTCACATTTTTATTTCCTGAGTTTTGGTACAAAGCAGGGGTAGGTTTAGGGCTCACTCCTTTATTACAATAATTGTATACACTTTACAAATTACATGAGGCTAAAAAGCCTGGGAAATTCTTATCTAAGAAGTCTTGAGTTTCCCAAGTAGCCTCATCTTCGGAATGTTGGTTCCACTGTATCTTGTAAAACTTGAGAGTTTTTCTTCGGGTAATCCTGTCCTTTTGATCAAAGACTCGAATAGGATGTTCAGAATATGTCAAGTCTAGTTCAAGGACAACATCTGTCACTTTAATGGTTCAATCTGGAACCCGAAGACACTTCTTCAACTGAGACACGTGGAACACATTATGTACAGCAGACAAGGTTTCGGGTAGTTGAAGTCGATACACCACTGGCCCACATTGCTCAAGTATAGGGAAAGGACCAATGTACCGGGGTGCAAGCTTCCCTTTAACCCCGAAACACGATACACCCTTCATTGGGAAGACCTTCAGATAAACATAATCCCCCACCAGAAAATATAAGGGCATCCGCGGTTTGTCTGCATAACTTTTCTGACGAGCTTGAGCTTTCTTCAAATTATGAGTTATTTTCTGAACCTTTTCTTCGATCTCTTTCACCATATCAGGCCTGAAGGAGTACCTTTCACCAGGTTCAGACCAATTTAGCGGAGTACGACATCGTCGTCCATATAAAGCTTCAAAGGGTGCCATCTTGATACTTTCCTGATAGCTATTATTATATGAGAACTCCGCTAGTGGTAAACATTCATCCCATTTCTGTGGGAATTCCAGCACACATGCCCGCAGCATATCTTCAAGTATTTGATTGACCCTCTCAGTCTGCCGACTTGTTTGAGGATGATAGGCCGAACTGTGGAGCAATTTTGGTACCCAGGGATTTATGAAGTTCTTCCCAGAATTTGGATACGAATTGAGGTCCACGATCCGACACTATAGTCTTCAGAACCCCGTGCAAACTGAGAATGCGAGCAATGTACAAGCTCCGCATAGGTGATGACAGGATATTTTACTTTGACTGGAAGGAAGTGGGCGATCTTTGTAAGTCGATCAATAATAACCCAAATGGAGTCAAAGCTTTTGTTGTTCTGGGTAATCCCACAATGAAGTCCATACTAATATCTTCCCATTTCCATGTTGGTATTGGTAAAGATTGTAATGGACCGGCAGCTTTCAGGTGTATGGCCTTGACATGTTTACAAGTGTCACATCTAGCCACATAGCGTGCAATTTCAATTTTCATCTTCGTCCACCAATAATGTTGTTTCAGATCTTGATACATCTTAGTGCTTCCGGATGATAGAATAGCGACTAAGATGTGCTTCGTCTAAAATTTGCTGGCGGACCCGTTCATTTTTAGGCACCACTATGCGGTTGTTAAACCATACCACACCTTGATCGTCTTCTCGGAAGCAATTGGCTTTTCCAGCCCATATCTTCTCACGTATATGTTTCATACCCTCATCATTTTTCTTTGCGTCAATTATCTTTTGTAAGATGACTGACTCCAGCTTCAATTGATTTGAAGTCCATGCTGAATCATTCCCAGGTTCAAATTTTCCATCTCCTAGCATAATGTAATGTCAGAAGTCCTCATTGTTAGACAATGGCAGGAAGCCTTGCGACTGAGTGCATCAGCCACTACATTTGCTTTGCCTGGGTGATAATGGATCTCTAATTCATAATCCTTGATCAGCTCGAGCCATCTCCTCTGTCTCATATTGAGCTCTGACTGGGTAAAGATATACTTCAAACTTTTATGATCTGTATAAATGTGACAGATATTACCCAGCATATAATGACACCAAATCTTTAGGGCATGAACCATTGCAGCTAGCTCTAGATCATGAGTAGGATAATGCTCCTCATGCTGGCGCAACTGCCTTGAAGCATACACTATTACTCGGCCTTCCTGCATTAATACGCAGCCGAGACCACTGCCTGATGCGTCACAATACACATCAAAGGGCTTATTAATATCCGGTTGAGCCAATACCGGAGCAGTGGTTAATAATACCTTCAATTGTTCAAAAGCTTCATTAAATTTTGAAGACCAATTGAAATTTAGTATCATTCTTCAATAGACTTGTGATTGGCTTCACAAGCTTAGAAAAATCTGGTATAAATCGGCGGTAATAGCCAGCCAGTCCAAGGAAACTTCAAACTTGATGAACAGTGGTCGGGGGTTTCCACTCCAAAATGTCCTTGACTTTGCTGGGGTCCACCGCAATCCCCTTGGCAGATAGCACATGTCCCAGAAATTGAATTTCTTCCAGCCAAAACGCGCACTTACTGAAACTTGCATATAATTGATGTTCTCTCAAGCGCGTTAACACGATCCGTAGGTGTTGGGCATGCTCCTCTTCATTCTTGGAATATATTAAAATATCATCTATGAAGACCACTACAAACTTGTCCAACTCGGGCATGAATACCGAGTTCATCAGATAAGTGAAGTGGGCAGGAGCATTTGGTCAGTCCGAAAGACATCACCAGGTATTCAAATAATCCATACCGCGTAGTGAATGCGGTTTTTGGTATATCCTCGGGCCGAATACGGATTTGATGATAGCCCGATCTAAGATCAATCTTGGAGAATACCCTCGCCCCGGTCAGTTGATCAAATAAAATGTCAATCCGTGGAAGAGGGTACTTGTTCTTGATAGTGACCTCATTCGGGGGGTCGATAATCCACACACATCCGTAAAGTTTGATCCTTCTTCTTAACGAATATGGCTGGACAACCCCATGGCGACGAGGCTTGGCCGGATGAATCCTTTTTCTAGTAGATCTTGTAATTGAATCTTCAGTTCTGCCAGTTTATTTGGAGGCATTCGGTACGATCTTCTAGAAATGGGAGCCGTACCCGGGTTTCAACTCAATTACAAACTCTACATCTCTTTCGGGTGGCAATCCAGGCAAATCCTCTGGAAAGACATCTGGGAACTCACATACTACCGGAATATCCTTGATCTCTGGTATAATGGCTTCATAAACTCTGCCAATAGTTTTGGTTGGAAATGGGATAGACAAAAGAATTTCCTCTTGATTATGACTCAACCTGATGGTTCTCTGATCAGTGTTGAGGGTTGCTTTATGTCAGGCCAACCAATTCATGCCCAAAATCACATCTATGTCTTGGCCTTTCAGAACAATCATATTAGCAGGAAAGTCTCGTCCGGCCAATGTTACGGGCACTTGGAAAGCCACTTCCCTAGTAAAGATTTGTCCCCCAGGTGACTGAATTTTAAACCCTTCTTTTGATTCATGGTATGAAATGCAATGTTGCTCCACAAATTTCTTGCTGATAAATGTATGTGAAGCACCAGAATCAAAGAGAATAATTGCGGGATGATTGGCCACAAGGAACATACACATCATTACTGGTTCACCGTCCGGTGTGGTGGCCACTTGAGTGTAATAAATTCGTCCCGTCTTCTTTGTATTCTTGCCCGCATTTCCCTTAGCTTGAGAAGAATTCCCAGTACCTTGTTGATTGTTTGTGCGATTCTGCTTCGGGTAAGGGCAATCCTTTATAAAAATGCCCAGATTTTCCGCAATTAAAACAACCTGTTGACGGACTGGGGAGGGCTGGGAAACGAGTGCCAGGGGCACCCGGCTGACTTGTTGTAGTGGGGGCAGCATTGGGATGGATGAACACTGGTTGTTTGAATGGGAAGGAGGGTGGACGTGATGAAGAACGACCCTGATTAAAAGGTCGGATAACTAACCATTGCCTTTTCTTGGGGCCCTGATTAGGCCTGTTACCTCCACTCCCCTTGGTTTTTCCAGAACTTGTATATTTAGATTCGACTGCCAGCGCTGTGCTGACAGCCCTTCCGTATGTGAGGTCGATGCAGGTAGCCATTTTCCTTTGCATCCAATCATTTAGACCCCTCATGAAACAGTTCTTCTTCTTTATATCGGTGTTGACTTGGTCAATTGCATACTGAGACAAGTGATTAAATTTATTGAGATACTGGGTGAACAGTATCTCTGCCTTGCTTCAACTTCATGAATTCCTCCTGTTTCATGTGGAGTACTCCTTCTAGTATGTAATACTCTCTGAAGGCTAGCTTAAATTCATCCCAAGTAATCTGATGATTGGCCGGCTGAACAACCACAAAGTTTCCCCACCAAGTGCTGGCAGGGCCACGCAATTGCTGAGCTACGAACAGGGGCTTCTGAGTTTCGGAACATCGAAGAAGTCCAAATTTCTGCTCAATGACGCGGATCCATTCGTCCGCCTCTAAAGGGTCTTCGGCCTTGATGAACAACGGGGGGAGCGTTTCGGAGAAGTCCAAATAAGATGTCTCACGGGGACCTTGCGGATAGCCCCGCCCGCCTTGTTGTTGAAGTTGTTGACCCGCCATCTCCCGCAGGAAGCGGGTATTATCTGCTGTAGCATTTACCAAGGCGGCGATAGCCTCGGCAAGTGTGGGAGGGACTGGAGGTGGGTTTGGTGTTGCCTCCCTCCCATGGGAAGTACTAGCCCCATCCTGAGCACGAGTCCGGGAAGGCATCTGTGGCAACAAACATTTGAAAACAATATGATATGCCAAGAAAACCATCCATTTTACATTACTAAAAAGAGTAATGTTACAGACTCGAATTTTTACAACAGGATTACACCACTTATTATACATCACTACTATTTCTACTCCTGCTTCCCGTTGCTCCCGGTAGCCTCGTTGTCGGGCGTAGGAGACCACTCATCAACCAACTTCATAGAGGGAGGGGGCCTAAAAAGGTCCAATTTGCCACCAAAAGCTTCTCCCGCTACATGAGAAGGTCTGGCTTCTGTCCCAACAGGATCCGCAGGCATATTGGGGTGCAATTGTTGAATACAGTACATGAACTTCTTCATGTAGAGTATTGCAATAAGCCTGCAGGTTATCGATGGCTGAGCTAAGCTCTTCTACTCTGGCTCGAGCTTTTGCCTCCTTAGCCCAGGCAATCGAACGATACTGAACCGCCCAGTCGAGTGCTAAATCTCGATCTACGAGCTGATCTTGTAGGCGGCGGATGTCACTTCTTAATTCATTGACCCTGTCGCCATCCGCAACCCAGATGTTAGTCCTGCGTCGGAGTTCTGTTTGAAGCTGATTCACTTGCGCTTCAAGATCCCCGATCGAATCATTACTCCCACTACTGCTATCCTCATGTCTTAAGGCAAGTTGATGACATGGCATACCAATTGGGCCAGTATGCTTGCGCGCGGTTTTCCTCGTGCGCGGTGGCATTTTTCTAAGAGGGAAAACTTTATTAACATAGTTCTTAGCATGATGCATGAGTAATTACAGAATCAACATTAGTTGATTCACACCTTCTATATGTTTGCACTCTTACTATTCGGTCTTTGAGATAACTCTTCAGATATACTAGATAAGAAGAGAAGAAATTTTTCTAGATGACTCTTTAGAAAATTCTTTTGAAGATGCCTCATAATATCCGCAGAGAAGGGCTTCGCTCCGATACCAACTGTGACGGAACCATCCCAAGTCATTTGGCCCACCTATAGTTGTCCTTGTCCCACAGACCTCAGACAACCCTGTAGGTGCCCCTGAATCACTTGACAAGTTCGGTATCTGCTTTTCTTACCTTTCCCAAGAGCGTTTCACCCGTCACGCAGACATTACCAGCATCGGAGTTACGAGAATGCGGAAGCGATTACATAAACTTACCTTTATTTTAAAAGTAAGACAAGGTTTTATATTACAGACCAGGATACCTAGGAGTGCATAGTGTTAATATTACAGAACTAAGGGAGGCAAAACCCCTCCCGATAAGTTTTAAACAAACGTTCTTATGGAGGAACTCTTCCTCCCGCAGCTTTACTCTTACTTTTCTTCTTTTGGGACCACCATGGAATAGAAACAACAAAAGTTTGTTGCTTCCTCACCTAAAAACAATAGGGAATAAAACCCTGAGTATGGAATTACTCAGCAAGACTTACCCGACTAAAGAAAAGACTCTCAAGGGTATGCTGGTTATAAGGGAGTCAAGGGAAGATTTCTCAATGATCAAAGACTCTGTTTTGCAGAAATGCTTACTAAAAGTGGATCCTTAAAAAAATCTAGCTTTATTGTTAGGTTAGGTAAAATTACCTGCATCTAGAGTTCTTTCTACCCTAGTGCAAACACTTGACCTGCACTAGCCAATTTCTTAACAAGCCCTTCATATTAACTGGAATTCTACGTATAGGGCAGTGACCAAGTCTTCATAACCGCGAAGGTACGGCAATCCTAATCGATTATACTCAGCTGAGGATCTTCGATCACACGACATATGTAGCACTCAACCCTTGCATATGTCAACCCGCCACTGGGGTTCTTAAGACCAGATCAGGTTCACGCCAACCGAGAGCACAGATACACCACCGTCCAGCCTCTTGCCACGGAGGGTACACGCTACTCTCGCCACCGCTCCACGCCCATTGCGTGTTATCTTATTCTGGCCTTAGTCTGCCCGAGGCAAGGCTTACCCATGACGAGGCATGTGACCAGTTAAAGGGTCCTCGGTCATCAAGCCTACATCGACACAGTCCTTAATCGACTCAGACGGAGACACTACACCGAGACTCCTTTCTCGTGCAAGTCACCCGCCCGGTCACCGCTTAATCATTTCAAACCCAAAGCTTGGTACCTGGCAGAGGTACGTCTTTTCCGATGTTGAACCCATCACGGCCATGATGGATCCACCATCAAGTTTTGTTTTCAAAAACATCCCACCCACTTTTTCCACATCATCTTTTGTAAAAACAAAACATTTGTTTTTCTAAAGCAAGGCTAAGCATTAAATTTTTTTTGTAAAACGGTGATCAAGGAAGGTAATCAAATTCAAGGAAGGTAATGCAAGAATTGTTTTGGTAATAAACTCCTATCACCTAATGCATCAAGCAAGTGAAAAAGATCTTTAAATCACAAGGTGGTGGCAAATGCACCGGGGCTTGCCTTCGTTTATAGGTGAGTCAGGCTCGGATCCGCAGATGTCAAAGTAAAAACAATTCCCTGCCTGAGGTTCCACAGGTGGTGGTGGTGAAGTCTTCTCCTCTTCTACCTCGACCTCTTCTTCGTTTTCTAGATATAACCATATATATACATATATAAGAATGAATGCCATGTAATGCTCATGAGAGTGCAAAGATAATAAGAATTTATTATCTAAAATCTTGAATACAATTTTCCTTCACGGAACTCCGAGAACTTAGGGTTTCCGGAGTCAACAGTGAAGTTCAAAGAGCAGGGGGTGGGGGTTTTTGGGTTCTAATTATCAAACAAGGTTCAAATCAAACCAAATTCTACCCAAAGCTTCTAAATAATGTTTAGAGTTCAAATAAAAAGTTTGGGCAATTTTGGAATTATTATCTATTTTCTAAAAATCCAGAACCAATGTTTTAAGCTATTTTAAATCACCCAAAATTCCCTATTTGTCCTAAAAATCATAAAACTATTTTTATTAAATACTATGGAAAATAAGGAATCTAGGAAAATTGGCTTGACATTTTTAGGATTTTTCTACTATTTTCTAAAATTATTGGAGTCCTGCCCGAAAAAGAAAAGGGAAAAGAATGAATAGTTCGGGCCGGTTTCAGCCCAGGCGGCTCAAGCCCAGGCGGAAACGCGCGCGCGCCCGCACCCGCGCTGGAGACTTTGTAGAAAGGCCCCTGCTGTTCTGAATAACTTGAACCAAGTTTTCTGCACTATTGTAATGAGTCGCTGACAGTTTCTAAAAAGGACCCCCGGTTTCTATTCCTTCATAGACTGAGATCCCCGACGACGGCGAGCACAGAACTGGGCTCCGGCGAGCTAGACTGGCTGGAGGGAGCTAAGACCGGTGCTAATCTTTGGTTTACACCTAATTCTAACCCTGAGGAGTATTTCCCCTCAATTAATTTCTGAATTGGAGCCCTACAGCACTCTGCCCACGGTGACAAGCGGAGAAACTCAAAGGAACAACGCGTTCTAAGCGATTCATGGCGGTCTAATTCAATTGGGTGGGTCAGTGAGCATCACAGACACCTGAGGATGCTAAAACAAGGAAGCAGAGGGTAAGAATTAACCTGAATTGCGCTGGCCACGACGAGGGTGTTCTTGCGGTGGGTTAGAGTAGGTTTGAGGGAAATTCGAAATTCAAGCTCTCGGTTGCAAGATTGGAGGCAATACTGAGCGGTGTGGTGCATGGTGATGTTGCGGAGCTAACGACGGCTTCAATTTATAGGGAGCGACAGCGGTGGCTGGGGATTTTAGCGGTGACGCGCGGCGGTCGGAGGGGTAAGAGTTCACTGGTGCGCGTGAATCCATGGCATCTACCGTGGCAGTTACTCCGGCGATCAACGGGGAGCGAGAGCAGGTCACGACGATGCGGTGGGAGTGCCTGGACACGCGGCGCAAGGCCAAGAAACGGCGGTCATCGGCGTACTTATCGGATTCCGCCACGGTGAGCTCCGTACGGTGGTCGGATTTGTTTACCCGGCCGGACTTATCCACGACGAGGACCCATACTTGATCCCAAGTGCTATCCACTCGGTCAGCACGAATCCCGGCTGCCAAAAACGCGAATCCATGCACGGCGGTCATCGGCGGTGAGATTTTTTGGCGCTGGCAGTCTGATCCGTTCAGGCACTGTACCATGGCAAACCTGATTCAGTGTGCCTGACAGTCACAGTTTAGGGTCAATTCTCTCTCAATTTTCTATGGCATCTCACCCAAAGATCTGTATCAAAGTTGTAGAGCTACAAACCAGTTACATTTCTACTATAGGGACTGAACTCAGTTGAGCACTAGATCAAGGTTGAATCCTAGTCCAAAGATGGCTCTGTTACACTGTAAGTCTGAAGTTCAGAGTTCAATCAGCCTGACAGCCAGACTTTATACTTAATTATCTCCAATTTCTCTATAACAACCTTGCTTACACTCTTAAGCAAAATTGTTCCCATTTCAAAGAGCTACAAAATTGATGTGGTGCCTTAAGGTGAATTCTCAATATTTTGAAAGTTACACAGCTCTACAGTTGAGCCTATAACCCTGATTTCAGACTTAGCATGGAACTCAAATGAGGTCCATTTTGCAAATAAGTCCAAAATCCAAGATATAGCTTACAAATCCACACATTTGTCAACCAAATGACTTGGGATACTCATTTATCATGGTTTTTTGCACTTTAGTCCAAAAGTGGACTAATTTTGCACATAGGCCCGTAGGGTTTGGATTTAGGGTTTTACAGGGTTTCAATTAGGGTTTCTGGTATCTTAGCGGTGTAAATGCAATGTAGGTCTATCCTTGGTAACTTTTTATGATTATTTCATTTAACCTTTGGGGTTTTCTCTATTTGGCTCTTATTTACCCTTCAGAACCCTATTTAAAGTTAAGCACCGTATACTAGGGTCTTATTTGCAAAATGCCATAACAATACACTTGCTTGAAATTTTTGCCTAGTGAATGCATTCTAGGTGTATCAATCATATGAAATGTTGATGCTTATGATGTTATGCTCAAGTTTTAGTAACAGTAACACCTGGGGTGTTACAGTCTCAATCTTAGCGTTAGTCTCGCTCTTAGTTAGTCTTAGTTAGACAGGGTAGTTTGCTTATCGTGTGCTTTTATGCTTGTTATGATGAACAATGTTGGAGTTGGATCTTTGTAATGACTGTCACCAGAGTGTGGGTATCCCCCTGCATTCTGGTTTACTCGTTATATGTTAATGGAGTTAGTTATCTAGTTGGGAAGCCCTTTTTATTCTACTTTCCTCTTTATCTGAGAAGTTGTGTTGGTCTGTGTTGGAGATCAGTGAAGATGTTCATCTGTTCAGTGTTGTTGAAGAATTCTACACTCTTTCTTATGCTTTAAGATTTGCAAGATCAGTTCTGATGTGTGGTTGCATTCTGCAGATGTCACAAAATAGGCGTAGAGGAGGAAGGCGTGCTCAGCAGGAGCATGCAGCTCAGCAGGATGAGGTACCCCAGCAACAGCAACTGCCGCCCCCACCCCCGATGTCCATCGAGCAGATGTTCCTGATGCAGACTCAGGCAGTTCAAGCCATCAGTCAGACTCTGGCCGCCATTCAGCAGCAGCAGCAGCCACCACCCCAACCTCAGATGCCTCAGATGCCCAGGGACAAGCGTGCTGAGTTTATGAGAGGTCATCCCCCAACGTTTGCTCATTCTTCTGACCCCATGGTTTCTGAAGACTGGCTGCGCATAGTGGAGCGGGAGTTGCATACCGCTCAGTGTGATGACAGGGAGAAAGTTCTGTATGGTCTCCATCTGTTGAGAGGAGCAGCTCAGTCCTGGTGGGAGTCTTATCTCGCCACCCATGCCAACCCTGACACTATTACCTGGGAGGAATTCAGAAACAATTTCTGTCAGTACCATGTTCCTGCAGGTCTGATGACAGTGAAGAAGGAGGAGTTCTTGGCACTCAAGCAAGGGTCAATGTCTGTTAGTGAGTATCAAGACAGGTTTCTGCAACTGTCCCGCTATGCTCCTGAAGATGTCAACACCGATGCCAAGAGACAGTATCATTTCTTGAGAGGCTTGATTGACCCTTTGCAGCATCAGCTGATGAATCATACCTTCCTCATGTTTCAGCACCTGATGGATAGAGCAATCATGACAGAGAGGAAGCGCAAAGAGATGGAGGATCGCAAGCGCAATATCAGTGGACCCCAGCCTGGAAGCAGCAATTGTCCTCGTTTCTCAGGCAATCAACCTCAGCAGTTCAGGCAGGACCAGTGTCCACCTCAGCAGCAATAGTTTCAAAGGTAGTATCCTCAGCATCAGCAGCAGAATCGCCAGAGCAATCAATCAGGAGGAGGTCAGTTCCAAAGGCAGAATCAGTAGGCACCTCGTCTTCCTGCCCTAGCGACCCAGCAGAACTGTCAAGCCACACCAGCTCAGGGTGGAAGCAGGGCATGTTTCCACTGTGGAGAGCAAGGCCATTGGGTGATGCAATGTTCGAAGAAGGCAGCCCAGTAGCAGTCAGGCCCCAATGTCCCAGCAAAGCAGAATGTGCCTCAGCCTGGAGCAAGCAACCGCTCTCAGCCACGCTACAACCATGGGAGACTGAACCACTTGGAGGCTGAAGCAGTTCAGGAGAACCCCAGCATGACAGTAGGTATGTTTCTAGTCGACTCCCATATTGCAGAAGTGTTATTTGATACTGGAGCAACGCATTCTTTCATTACTGCATCATGGGTAGAAGCACATAATCTTCCAATTACTACCATGTCAACCCCCATTCAAATTGATTCAGCCGGTGGTAGAATTCGAGCCGATAGCATTTGCTTGAATGTAAGTGTGGAAATAAGGGGGATAGCGTTTCCCGCTAATCTCATAGTAATGAGTAGTCAGGGAATAGATGTCATCCTAGGGATGAATTGGCTAGATAAATATCAGGCAGTTATCAGTTGTGATAAGAGGACAATCAAGTTGGTGTCCCTACTAGGAGAGGAAGTGGTGACCGAGTTAGTCCCGCCTGAGCCAAAGAAAGGAAGTTGTTATCAGATGGCTATTGATAGCAGTGAAGCAGATCCACTTGAGATTATCAAGGTTGTGTCCGAGTTCCCAGATGTGTTCCCAAAGGACCTACCAGGTATGCCACCAGAGCGAAAAGTTGAGTTTGCCATAGTGCTTCTTCCTGGAACCGCCCCCATCTTTAAGAGAGCTTACAGAGTGTCTAGACCAGAGTTGGTTGAGCTTAAGAAGCAGATCGATGAACTGTTAGATAAAGGTTACATCCGGCCAAGCACCTCGCCCTGGGCCGCCCCTGTCTTATTCGTGGAGAAGAAAGATGGCACCAGAAGGATGTGTATCGATTATCGAGCTCTGAATGAGGTCACAATCAAGAACAAGTACCCTTTGCCCAGAATAGAAGATCTGTTCGACCAGTTGAGAGGAGTCAGCGTGTTTTCAAAGATAGATCTAAGGTCAGGTTATCATCAGCTCAGGATCTGGCCTTCAGATATTCCGAAGACGACATTCATTACCAAGTATGGGTTGTATGAGTTCACTGTGATGTCTTTTGGTCTAACAAATGCACCAGCCTTCTTCATGAATCTGATGAACAGTGTATTCATGGATTATCTTGATAAGTTTGTGGTGGTATTTATTGATGATATACTGGTATATTCTCAAAGCGAAGCAGAGCATGCAGATCATTTGAGGATGGTTTTGCAGAGATTGCGAGAGCACCAGTTGTATGCAAAGTTGAGCAAGTGCGAGTTCTGAATTGATGAAGTCCTGTTCTTGGGTCACGTAATCAACAAAGAGGGATTGGCTATGGATCCGAAGAAAGTGGCAGATATTCTGAACTAGAAAGCGCCAACAGATGCCCGAGGAATCAAGAGCTTCATTGGAATGGCCGGATATTATCGGTGATTCATTGACGGGTTCTCGAAGGTTGCGAAACCAATGACAGCTTTGCTAGGCAACAAGGTTGAGTTCAAGTGGACCCAGAAATGTCAAGAAGCCTTCGAAGCGCTAAAAGAGAAGTTGACTACAGCGCCTGTCTTAGTCTTGCATGATGTGCACAAGCCCTTCTCAGTGTATTGCGATGCTTGTTACACTGGTTTGGGATGTGTGTTGATGCAGGAGGGAAGAGTTGTGGCTTACTCGTCCCAACAGCTGAAGGTTCATGAGCAGAATTACCCAATCCATGACCTAGAGTTGGCAGCAGTGGTTCACGCACTGAAGACATGGAGACACTATCTGTATGGGCAGAAATGTGATGTTTACACAGACCACAAGAGTCTGAAGTACATATTCACTCAGTCAGAGCTGAATATGAGGCAACGAAGATGGTTAGAGTTGATCAAGGATTATGAACTGGAGATTCATTACCATCCAGGCAAAGCGAACGTAGTGGCAGATGCTTTGAGCAGGAAGAGTCAAGTCAATCTGATGGTCGCTCGTCCGATGCCTTATGAGTTGGCCAAAGAGTTTGACAGGTTGAGTCTTGGATTTCTGAATAATACGCGAGGAGTAACAGTTGAGCTGGAACCCACCTTGGAGCGGAAAATCAAAGAAGCGCAAAAGGACGATGAGAAGATCAATGAAATCCGGTGACTGATTCTAGAAGGCAGAGGCAAAGATTTTCGGGAAGATGCAGAAGGTGTGATTTGGTTCAAAGACCGCTTGTGTGTTCCCAATGTCCAGTTTATTCGGGAGTTGATCCTCAAGGAAGCTCATGAGACAGCTTACTCGATACACCCTGGAAGTGAGAAGATGTATCAAAATCTAAAGAAGAAATTCTGGTGGTACGAAATGAAGAGGGAAGTCGCAGAGCATGTGGCTATGTGTGATAGTTGTTGAAGGATCAAGGCAGAGCATCAAAGGCCAGCTGGATTGTTGCAACCGTTGTAGATCCCTCAGTGGAAATGGGATGAAACCGGTATGGATTTCATAATCGGATTGCCTCGCACCCGAGCTGGCTACAATTCCATTTGGGTAGTGGTGGACCGCTTGACCAAGTCGACCCACTTTATACCAGTTAAGACCAACTACAGCAGTGCAGTATTGGCAGAGTTGTACATGTCTCAGATCGTTTGTCTTCATGGTGTGCCAAAGAAGATAGTATCAGACAGAGGAATGCAGTTCATCTCTCATTTCTGGCAGCAGTTGCATGAAGCCTTGGGCACACATCTGAATTTCAGTTCATCTTATCATCCACAGACAAATGGTCAGACCGAAAGAACCAATCAAATCCTTGAAGACATGTTGAGAGCCTATGCGTTGCAAGATCAGTCCGGATGGGACAAGAGGTTGCCTTATGCAGAGTTCTCCTATAACAACAGTTACCAGGCCAGCTTGAAGATGTCACCATTTCAGGCGCCTTATGGGAGGAGTTGTAGAATTCCGTTGCAATGGGATCAGCCTGGAGAAAAGCAAGTGTTCGGGCTAGACATTTTACTTGAAGCTGAAGAGAACATCAAGATGGTTCGGGAGAACCTGAGGATAGCGCAATCAAGGCAGCGAAGCTATGCAGACACAAGAAGGAGAGAGCTGAGTTTCGAAGTTGGAGATTTTGTCTATCTGAAAGTGTCACCGATCAGAGGAGTCAGAAGATTCAGAGTCAAAGGCAAGCTAGCACCCCGATACATTGGTCCGTATCAGATTCTCGCAAGGCATGGAGAAGTGGCCTACCAGCTCAGTCTGCCAGAAAATTTGTCTACTGTGCATAATGTCTTTCATGTGTCTCAGTTGAAGAAGTGTCTGCGTGTGCCAGAAGAGTAGTTTCCAGTGGAAGGTCTTGAAGTCCAAGAGGACTTGACCTACATTGAGAAGCCAGTGCAAATCATTGAGACTGCAGACAGAGTCACCCGAAGGAAGACTATCAGAATGTGCAAAGTCAGATGGGGTCATCACTTTGAAGAAGAAGCAACGTGGGAGCGTGAAGATGATCTGATGGCTAAATATCCTGAACTCTTTGCTAGCCAACCTTGAATCTCGAGGGCGAGATTCTTTTAAGGGGGATAGGTTTGTAACGCCCCGAATTTGAGAGTTGATTTTTTTCCTTTCTCCAGCACTCCCTAAATTCGGGCGTTACCTTTCCTCTTGCTTTTTCTTCTCACAAGGCCTTGTTCTTTTTCAAAGTTCTAGCGAGATGTAGCTCGAGATCTCGTGTATGTAAACTCTAGAATTATTTTCTTGAGTGTTGCATCATGCTGAACCACGCATCCTTTCCTTGCGTGTATTCGCTTGTTCTTCATTGGGGTATTTGTTTATTAATTAAGAGAGAATTTGGAGCTCGTAGGAAAAAGGGAAAATAGAAAAAAGCCACCTCTCTCTCTGGGCCGACTTCTTGGCGTGGCCCAACTTCTTTTTCCCCCTTCCCCCTGCGCCTGGCCTAGCCGCTTGGCGGCCCAGCCGCGGCCTTGCGGCCCAGCTCGCCCCCTCCCCCGCCTTGGGCCGGCTCGGCGGCTCAGCCGTGGCATGCCCCGCGCCCCCTCCCCCTGCGCGCGCGCCGTGCCCTGCGTGGCGGTTGGAGTCGCCGCCGCCGCCCTGCCAAGTGGGGCCCACCCACTAGCCCCCCAAAATCGCCCTCTCCCTCTCCCTTCCCTAACCCCCACGCGCACGATCCCTCTCCCCCCATGCCCGGTCGCCCTCGTCTCCCCTGCCCCGCTGCCGAACCACCACTCGCCGTCCGCCCTCGCCCGCGGTGAGCCCTCTCACTCCTCCCCTCCGCCCCCCTTCTTCTCCCTTGGCCCAGCGTGACCCCCTCCCTCTCCCCCGCGTTCACCCGGCCATGGCGGCTCGTCGTGGCGCGCGGCCCGTCCCCGCCCCGCCCGACGCGGCGCCCTCCCCACGGCGCGGCGTCCCCGCCCCGCCCAGCGTGCTCCCCCGCCCCGCCCGGCGTGCTCCCCTACCCTGCCCTGGTGCGGCCGCGGCGCGCTCGCCCTCAGTGCGCGCCCTCCCCTCGTGGCTCCCCTGCCCCGGCCGTGGCACGGCCCGGCTCGCCGGCCATGGCGCTCGCGCTCGCCCTCCCCGGCGCGGCCCGCGGCCCCAGCGCCCCGCCTCGCCCCGACCTCGTCCCCCACCCCGACGAGCTCCCCTGCTCCATCCCCTGCGTGCGGCTCGGCCCTGTACCCGGCCATAGCGCGGTCCCCTGCTCGGCGCGGCGTTCCCCGCCGCGGTGCGCTGGCCCTCGCCCCACTCCGCCCGGCGCGCGGCTCGCCCGCGGCTCGCCGGCGTGGCTTGCTCGCGTGGCCCGAAATCGACCCCGCCTGGCGTGGCCTCCCCCCGCGACCCCGGTGCCCCGGCCTCGGCGGCCCTCGCGGTGTGCCCGCCCCGCCCTCGCCCCGTTCTAGCCGCGGCGCCCTGCGCGCACCCTCGGCCTCGGCCCATGGCCCCGGCGTCTCGCCCCGCCCCTGCGCGGCCTGCCCCAGCCATGGCGCGGTCCAGCCTCGGCGCGGCGCGCTCGCCCGTGCCCACCCGTCCTCCCCGGCGCGCTCGCGGTGGCTCAGCCCTGCCCTTACACGACATGGCCCCTGCGCAGCGTGGCCCCGGCCCGGTGCGACTTCAGCTCACGCGGCCGTGGTGCCCCTGTGTAGCGCAGCGTGTGCGCAGCTCGGCCCCAGCGTGTGCACGACCCGTTCGTGACACGTCAGCGCGGCCTTGCGCGCGCGTGCTCGCGTGGTGCACGCGGTGCTTTGGCACGGCTCGCCGTGCCCCCGGCGCGCTCGTCTACCTGTAGACGTGCCCGTCTACCCCCTGAAGGATTACGGGGAGGCTACGCTAGCGTAAAACAAAATTTTCAACCCCATAAAACTAAGAACTACTGCGGTTATAGGTCATGGAATTACCACTAGACGCACAGAGCAGCGGAAGATGTCTCGATGTAGACGATCGCGTCGAGCAGTGTCGTGCAGTCGTCGGCGTCCTTCACGTCCTCGCACGGTTTGTCCTAGTGCTCCAGATGCAGCACCTCCGAGGTATCCACACGTACAGGGAGGAAGCGCCACGTACCGAACTGCTAGGTTCGCGACGGCGGCTTGGCGAGGGCGAGAGGCGAGAGGCTACTCGTTTGCTGGTGGCGAATTAGGGTTAGCCTAACCGCACCCCCGCCCCTCATTATATAGGCGTTATGGTGGGTTTCTGACACCGAGGCCCATCAATAACCCTAAAGCCCAGTCTAATTTCGGATCTAATCTGAGTTAGGCTTCCTTCCCCTTAAGTGTGTGACCCTATAGGTTCACATACAAATAGACATTGCCCGAGTACTCTTACTTGGCCCAATAATTGACAGCGGCCTCTAGCAAGACATGTCAACTCCTATGCGCACGTAAAGATCATATCGGACGAACCATTGCAACATTACGTACATGTTGTTCCCTTTGTCTCACGATATTTGGTCTGGCTCTAAGCTGACCTCTCTTTCTCGATACTGTGAATTGGAATCCTTTCAATGGTTAACTCTTAACCCTAGCACGGCCATGCATTTCTTGATCCAATCACTCGAGGGGACCAGAGATATCTCTCTCACAAAGAGAGGGACAAATTCCATCTTGACTGACCATGCCTCACAGTATGCTTCCTGACAAACCCAAAACTACCTTTATAACTACCCAGTTACGGAATAGCGTTTGATAGTCCCTAAGTAAGTCAATTCACATCTTGAGAACATGCGACAATCTCAGGTCTAAGGATACAGTATTCATGTTGCAAAAAGAGAACTATATTACAATATCTCACGTTGGGTCGGTCCAGCCTCATGTCATACATGCGCCCACATTATTAGTTTAACATCTCCATGTTCATGACTTGTGAAATGTAGTCATCAACTAATACATGTGCTAGTCATCGACTCTAACTAGGGACATCATTTAGAATAACCATATAAGTAAAGAATCTCACAAACAATTCACATAATTGCTAATCAATACAAGGTGCCTTCCATGGATATTCAATTAAGCAATATATATATATCATGGATACAAAGAAATATGCTCATCTCTATGATTATCTCTAGGGCATATTTCTAACAGTCTCCCACTTGCACTAGAGTTAATCTAGAAGATATCTAATACCCATAGATCTCATGTGTGCCTCATGCTTACGTTGTGGAAGAGGTTTTGTCAAAGGATCAGCAACATTCAAATCCGTATGTATTTTGCATATCTTTATCTCACCCCGCCTAACGAATTCCCGTATGAGGTGAAACTTCCGCAGTACGTGTTTGCTTTTTTGGTGGTTCCTTGGCTCCTTAGCTTGCGCAATAGCCCCATTGTTGTCACAGTAGACGTTCAATGGACTAGATGCATTAGGAAACACACCAAGCTTGATGAGGAACTTCCTTATCCAAACACCTTCCTTCGCAGATTCAGAAGCTGCAATGTACTCGGCTTCTGTTGTAGAATCAGTCATAGTCTCCTGTTTGGAACTCTACCAACTAACAGCACCACCATTTATTGTGAACACAAAACCTGATTGCGATTTTAACTCGTCTGGGTCAGTTTGGAAGCCAGCATCGGTGTAACCAGTTACAACGAGCTCCTCCTTACCCCCATATACCAGGAACATATCTTTAGTCCTTCTTAAGTACTTAATAATGCCTTTTACCGCTGTCCAGTGACCCTCACCTAGATCAGCCTGGTACCTACTCGTAGCATTTATAGTGTATGAAACATCTGGGCGTGTACTTATCATGGCATACATGATTGATCCAATTGCTGAGGCGTATGGTACCTTACTCATGCGCTCCCGCTCATTAGCCGTCGCAGGACATTGCATCTGGCTAAGGTGTATACCATGTGACATAGGTAAGAACCCTTTCTTGGACTGTTCCATGTTGAACCGTTTCAAAACCTTGTCAATGTACGTATCTTGACTTAATCCTATAAGCCTCTTCGACCTATCTCTATAGATCCTTATGCCCAAAATATATGCTGCTTCCCCTAAGTCCTTCATAGAAAAACTCTTTTTCAGTGAAGCCTTGACGGACTCCAGCATAGGAATGTCATTCCCAATCAATAATATGTCATCCACATACAAGACCAGAAATACAACAGTGCTCCCACTTTCCTTCTTGTAAACACAAGCTTCTTCTTTATTCTGATGAAAACCAAACCCTTTGACCACTTCATCAAAAAGAATGTTCCAACTCTGAGATGCTTGCTTCAACCCATAAATGGATTTCTGAAGTTTGCATATCTTTCCAGCATTGATCGGATCGACAAAACCCTCGGGCTGTATCATATACACGTCCTCATCTAGGTTTCCATTAAGGAAAGCTGTTTTGACATCCATCTGCCAAATCTCATAATCGAAATATGCGGCAATAGCTAGAATGATTCGAATAGATTTAAGCATCGCTACTGGCGAGAATGTCTCGTCATAGTCAACTCCTTGAACTTGTTGAAAACCCTTTGCAACAAGTCGAGCCTTATAGATGTGAACATTTCCATCCATGTCTTTCTTCTTCTTATAGATCCATTTGCATTCTATGGGTCTAACACCATCAGGCGGGTCAACCAAGTTCCAAACTTGATTTTCTCCCATGGAATCTATCTCGGATCTCATGGCGACTTGCCATTTCTCGGAATCTGGGTCCATCATCGCTTCTGCATATGTTGCAGGTTCGTCGTTCTCTAACAACAACACTTCCCCATTGCCCAACAATAGCACTTCTCCTCGTGCCTCGCGAAGCCTTGCTGACCTTCGTGGTTGTGGTGGTGATTCTCTTGCCATAGACGTCTCAACTTGTTCTGCTACATTAGCATCACTTGTTGAATCTTGTCCCACTGGCTCATCCTGAACTTCTTCAAGATACACCTTTTGTTTACTTTTCTCTCTTTTGAGAAACTCTTTCTCTAAGAACACACCATTCCGGGCGACAAACACTTTGCCCTCTGACCGGTGGTAAAAGTAATATCCTAAAGTTTCCTTTGGATATCCCACGAACATGCACTTGTCCGATTTTGGAGTGAGTTTATCCGACTGAAGTCGCTTGACGTAAACCTCACAACCCCAAATCTTCAGAAAAGACAAACTGGGAGTCTTCCCAGTCCACATCTCATATGGTGTCTTAACTACGGACTTAGACGGTACCCTATTTAGTGTGAAAGCTGCTGTTTCTAGAGCGTATCCCCAAAACGACAAAGGTAGGTCCGACTGGCTCATCATTGATCGAACCATATCCAATAAAGTCCGATTACGTCGCTCAGACACGCCATTCCTCTAAGGCATTCCAGGCGGCGTAAGCTGTGGAACAATTCTACAACTCCTTAGATGATTGCTAAACTCATGACTCAAATATTCACCTCCACGATCTGATCGCAATGCTTTAATTTTCTTGCCACGCTGATTTTCTTCTTCATTCTGAAACTCTTTGAACTTTTCTAAGGATTCAGACTTGTGTTTCATTAAGTAGACCTACCCATATCTACTAAAATCATCAGTGAAGGTTATGAAGTATTGGAATCCTCCCCTAGCTGTCGTACTCATTGGTCCGCACACATCAGTATGTATGAGTTCCAATAAATCTAATGTCCTCTCCGGTAAACCCGTGAAGGGCGCCTTGGTCATCTTACCAAGTAAGCAAGCTTCACATGTCTCGTATGATTCAAAATCAAACGAAGTTAAAAGCCCATCAGAATGAAGCTTCTTCATGCGATTCTCACTTATATGACCCAAACGACAGTGCCACATGTAGGTAGGACTTAAATCATTAGGCCGAGGCCTTTTAGCACTAATATTACAGATAGGTGCATCATCAAGATTTAAAATGAATAACCCATTCATAATGGATGCAAAAGCCACAAACATGCCATTCTTAGAGATCACACAACCATTGTTTTCACTCGCAAATGAATAACCATCCTTCATCAAACATGAAGGAGACATAATGTTTTGACTCATACTAGGAACTAGATAACAATTATTTAACTCCAAAATAAATCCTGATGGGAGGTGGAGTTGCATCGTCCCGACGGTCAACGCAGCAACTCTTGCATTATTGCCTACCCGGAAATCAACTTCTCCTCTTTTCACGCTTCTACTTCTTATCATTCCCTGCATCGAATTGCAAATATGGGCAACCGATCCTGTATCAAATACCCAAGAATTAATATAAGAATCAGCAAGAAAAATTTCTGTAATGTGAATAGCAAGTGTACCTGCTGCGGCTGTACCCTTACCGCCGCGATCCTTAATAGAGGCCAAGTACTGCTTGTAATTCATTTTCCAGTGACCAAGTTCTTTGCAATAAAAGCACTCTGCATCTGCAGCTGGTCCAGCGTTGGGCTTTTGATTTGGCTTGGATACTGTATCCTTTGCCTTGCCCTTCTTCTTTTGAGATTTACCCTTCTTCTTAAAGTTGGGTTTGTTTTGGACCGCCATCACATGGCCGCTACTGCCAGCGCTTTTCTTTATGTCCCCCTCTGTTGTTTTCAGCAGGCCACATAGTTCATTGAGGCCCCTCTCCGCCCAATGCATATGGTAGTTCGTAATGAAGTTTCCATAGCTGGGCGGAAGAGATGCCAAAATGAAGTCAGTGGCCAACTCTTGGCTTATTGGGAAGCCTAGCTTCTCCAACCTCTGACTGTAACCAACCATTTTGATTACGTGTGGCCCAACTGCTGCGCCTTCTGCTAGCTTGCATTCCAGAAAGGCTTTGGACACATTGAACCTTTCAGTCCTAGCCTGAGTCTGGAACATATCCTTGAGTGCCACGATCATATCGTGCGCCTCATGGTTTGTCTCAAACTGCATCTGTAGCTCAGGCTCCATGCAAGCAAGCATTAGGCAACTCACTTCAAGATTAGCATCTATTGCTTTCTTGTAAGCGGTTTTAGCTGCAGCAGTTGCATTTTCACCAGGATCCTCTAGCAGTGGGGTGTCTAGAACATCTTCCTTTTTTTCAGCCCTGAGAACAATTCTCAGGTTACAGATCCAATCCGTATAGTTTGTTTCATTTAACTTATCCTTTTCAAGAATTGATCGCAAAGTAAATGTTGGTGTGCTAGGTGCCATTTATCTACAACAAAATAATGCAAAATACTAAGACAAAAATATCCATGACAGAGTAAATCATATTAAACATTTAATAGTCTACTCCCACTAAAATCAATATCCCTCGATTGATACTTAGTGATTCAGAACCCACAACTAACAAGTCTACTAGTGAGCTTTAGCATCACCGCTAGAAGACAAGGTAGATCGGTAAGCAACTCCTTGCTAATCATATCATATATATGACTTCTGTTGTTGGGTGACATCTCTATGTCTCGGCTCCCAACCTTATGCCCCAAAGTCCTTAACCATTAAGCTGACTTTGTTTAAGTTAACCAACCCTTTCTGCAGTTCGTATCCGATACAAACCTATCTAGTCAAGGAAAACTGGTGGCACCCTAATTTCGTAGACCCACCACCAATTGTACAAGACTTATGATAGTGCAAGGTTTGGAGAGGCATTTAAGCTTAAACATTTATGAGGGATCGTCCTACTTATATCATCGCACGCAAGGACATATATGCAATATGAACAAGTAGAACATTAAGAATGGCATTCACACAACAGTTGTGATTCAGTATGGCTTGCTGTCACATGGTGATCCCCATCTCCAATAATCTGTCCATCACGATGATCTCCATCTCCATGATATAGGTATGCCATCCTTCAGGTGATGAGTCCTTCAAGACCTATCTAACGTATGCTGGTAAACAAAATACATATACGCTTTGGATCATCACATGTTGACACGCAGGTCATTACATTAAATTTGGACAATACATGTGGCTCCAGCCGTATTGCCCTGGTCACGACACGCAGGTCATGAATAATTCATTAATATGCATCATATACACACAATAGCCATACCGATCACAAGATGTCCTGCAAAAATAGGTTAGACAAACACGTTTCTATATGTTCGCCACTATAGCAGATAGCCACAAGATTCCATGCATCGTATGTATGGAAATTCCACTGAAAATCTCATGCGCTGATCAAATCAACCCAAATCCGAGACTTTTGACCCGAAGAAGATTACACTCATGACGTCGATCTGTTACGTCAATCTGCTGGTTGTGTACGCAGTTAGCCCCGATGGTGATTCCAGCCGGTAGGGGCAAGTCGCGCACATAACAGAGAAGGACGAACTAATCTCTTCAGTCATATCCGATGTAATCTACTTCAACCCTTTATAACCAATTGATCTAATCAAATCATGCATCAAGTAGATCCATCTCATGAACCTAGATCCAGACCTAAAACTACGTAGAACCTGCTCCGATACCACTGAAGGATTACGGGGAGGCTACGCTAGCGCAAAAAAAAATTTTCAACCCCATAAAACCAAGAACTACTGCGGTTATAGGTCATGGAATTACCACTAGACGCGCAGAGCAGCGGAAGACGTCTCGATGTAGACGAACGCGTCGAGCAGTGTCGTGCAGTCGTCGGCGTCCTTCACGTCCTCGCACGGTTTGTCCTAGTGCTCCAGATGCAGCACCTCCAAGGTATCCACACGTACAGGGAGGAAGCGCCGCGTACCGAACTGCTAGGTTCGCGACGACGGCTTGGCGAGGGCGAGAGGCGAGCGGCTACTCGTTTGCTGGTGGCGAATTAGGGTTAGCCTAATCGCGCCCCCGCCCCTCATTATATAGGCGTTATGGTGGGCTTCTGACACCGAGGCCCATCAGTAACCCTAAAGCCCAGTCTAATTTCGGATCTAATCTGAGTTAGGCTTCCTTCCCCTTAAGTGTGTGACCCTATAGGTTCACGTACAAATAGACATAGCCCGAGTACTCTTACTTGGCCCAATAATTGACAGCGGCCTCTAGCAAGACATGTCAACTCCTATGCGCACGTAAAGATCATATCAGACGAACCATTGCAACATTACGTACATGCTGTTCCCTTTGTCTCACGATATTTGGTCTGGCTCTAAGCTGACCTCTCTTTCTCGATACTGTGAATTGGAATCCTTTCAATGGTTAACTCTTAACCCTAGCACGGCCATGCATTTCTTGATCCAATCACTCGAGGGGCCCAGAGATATCTCTCTCACAAAGAGAGGGACAAATTCCATCTTGACTGACCATGCCTCACAGCATGCTTCCTAACAAACCCAAAACTACCTTTATAACTACCCAGTTACGGAATAGCGTTTGATAGTCCCTAAGTAAGTCAATTCACATCTTAAGAACATACGACAATCTCAGGTCTAAGGATACAGTATTCATGTTGCAAAAAGAGAACTATATTACAATATCTCACATTGGGTCGGTCCAGCCTCATGTCATACATGCGCCCACATTATTAGTTTAACATCTCCATGTTCATGACTTGTGAAATGTAGTCATCAACTAATACATGTGCTAGTCATCGACTCTGACTAGGGACATCATTTAGAATAACCATATAAGTAAAGAATCTCACAAACAATTCACATAATTGCTAATCAGTACAAGGTGCCTTCCATGGATATTCAATTAAGCAATATATATATCATGGATACAAAGAAATATGCTCATCTCTATGATTATCTCTAGGGCATATTTCTAACACCCCCCCCGTGTATTTTATGCGCGCTAATCACGTTGTTCATATTAATGAAATAGAAACTCAATTTAGAAATTGGTTACGTTAGTTAATTCATGTAGCTAATCTTGGACCTCGTGTAATGTTGATCAATTGAAAATAGTTAAAATTCTATTAGTGCATGTGACTAATACTTGTTAGTGTAACCTGATGGAACTAGATCACGTAATAATTAGTTATGCATCTACCCGTAATACGCTTCGAGCATAGCTCTAACCGCTGCGAGACCTTCTTTCTTCTCCTTCTAGGCATGGCGAATGCAATCTCGTATGTCATACTCTATGCATATTCAATCTATCTGTTCTCTTATATGATGTACTGTTTATTTCCTAATTCGAATGGATGGATGTATGTATGTTTGCGCTCGCATAGAGAACGATCTAGTTGGGGAGCCCGAAGAACTTGCAGGAGAAGCCCCTGAGCAGCAGTCGGTTGGTGGAGGCAAGTGTCCCTTGACCTATCTATGTCCTATACAATTCTATAATTCACTTTCCGCATTTACACAGTTATACCTAAGGATTGACTAGCTTTTGTTATCCATGTCCTTGTTTACCTATTTGGGTTGGATTATTATTGTTTAGCTTATTGCTATTGCTCAACACTAATCAATGAACATGATGAGAATTATCTATGATACGTTGTTTTCACTCTTATTTATGATATACTTGTGGCATTTAAGGGGGGCTCGAGCGGTTTCTCGTGTGCCTCTCCGTAAGGACCTGTTCGTTGGATGACCGCCCGGGAAAACAGTGCAACCATGAGGGTGGAGTGGGACGCCCTTAGCTGAATAATTAGAGGAACCGGGGTGTAGTTCGCTTAGCCGTCGTGCCGTCAATGGGGCTCGGTGTATGCGGCTCGCTCTGCCAAGGTTGATTTGTCCCTTGGGGAGGAGTGCGGTACATTTAGGAAACCTAATGAGCGACTACAGCCCCAAGGAATCTTTGTAAAGGCTACGTAGTGATACCCTGTTGGGTCACCTTGGTAGTGATCAATAGAGAGTCATGATCTCCGGGCAGAAAGGGAATCACGGCTTGTGGGTGAAGTGCGCAACCTCTGCAGAGTGTATGAAAACTGATATATCAGTTGTGCTCGCGGTTATGAGCGGCCAAGGGAGCTCCAGTGATTAGTGGTACTTGATCAGAGATGTTCGGATTACAGGTGGCAATGAGATTGATGGTTTTTGGTATTGATTATGGTAATGGTAAGTGGTACTCTTTTTGTTTGGAAAGAGTACGTTTGGGTTAATAACGTGGGTTAATTCTAAAACTTGGCTTTATCTACTAGTAATAATAATCTGACTAACTAAAAGCAACTGCTTGACTTACCCCCACATAAAGCTAGTCCACTACAGCCAAACAGGACACTTGCTGAGTATGTTGATGTGTACTCACCCTTGCTCTACACACCAAACCCCCCAGGTTGTCCATGTTGCAACCACTGCTCAGGAGAAGATGAAGCCGTGGAAGGAGACTTCCAGGAATTCCAAGATTACGACGAGTTCTAGGCGTGGGTTAGCGGCAACCCCCAGTCGGCTGCCTGTGAAGACTGCGTGTATCTACGTTTCTTTTCCGCACTTTGATTATTGTAAAGACTATGTGGATGTCTCAGACATATGATGTAATCGACTATTATTACCCTTTTATGTTATTATTTGAGCAATTTGTGATGATGTCTAGTTATGTAAATGCTGTGTACGTGAATTGCTGATCCTGGCACGTACATGGTTCGCATTCGGTTTGCCTTCTAAAACCGGGTGTGACAACATTATATCATGGGAACCAAGTGTCAAGTATACACGAATCATAAGAGTTTGAAGCATATATTCACTCAGAAGGATCTCAACCTTAGACAACACCATTGGTTGGAGCTTATTAAGGACTATGATTTGGAGATTCACTATCACCCGGGCAAGGCAAATTTGGTTGCAGATGCCTTGAATCGCAAGGAGCATGTTCATTTAGCTATTGTTGCCTAGCTACCCGACAAGATTGTTAAGGATTTCAGGAGACTTAACCTGGGGATAGTTGCTCACACTGAAGGAGTTACTATTGATGTGGAACCTACTTTGGAGCAAGAAATTCGCAAAGGACAGATTGGTGATGCTAAAATACAAGAGATTAAGGATCTGATTACTGAAGGTCGAGGTCCAGAATTCACGGAAGATGAGCAAGGCACCATATGGTTCAAGGACAGGATATGTGTTCCTGATATTGAAAGCCTTCGTGAGACTTTTTTAAAGGAGGCCCATGACTCGGATTATTCTATTCATCCTGGTAGTACCAAGATGTATCAGGATTTGAAGCAGAAATATTAGTGGTATGGATTGAAGAGAGATGTGGCTGCATATGTGGCTATGTGCGATGTGTGTCAAAGAGTTAAGGCTGAACACCAGAGACCAGCTGGACTACTGCACCCACTGAAGATACCCGAGTGGAAGTGGGAAGAGATTGGTATGGATTTCATCACTGGATTGCCTCGCACCCAGAAAGGATATGATGCTTTATGGGTGGTTGTGGATACATTGACTAAAGTGGCTCACTTCATTCCTGTCAATACTACTTATAAAGGTTCTCAACTGGCAGAGTTATATATGGCTCGGATTGTGTGTTTACATGGAGTACCGAAGAAGATCGTGTCTGATCGAGGTTCGTAGTTTACCTCAAGATTTTGGAGAAGCTTTCATGAGAACATGAATACAAAGTTGAATTTTAGTACAACTTATCACCCTCAGACTGATGAACAGACTGAAAGGACTAATCAAGTTTTGGAAGATATGTTGAGAGCCTGTGCCCTTCAGCATGGAGGAAGTTGGGATAAAAGTATACCTTATGCTGAGTTCTCATATAATAATAGCTATCGATTAGGCCAGTCTGAAGATGTCACCTTTTGAAGCTTTATATGCCAGGAAGTGCAGGACTCCTCTATATTGGGATCAGACTAGAGAAAGACAGTTCTTTGGGCCTGAACTGATTCAAGAAGCGGAAGAACAAGTCCGTATAATTCGAGAGAATTTGAGGGTAGCTCAAACCAGGCAAAAGAGCTATGCTGATAATAGAAGGAGACCACTGGAATTTGAGGAAGGAGATTATGTGTACCTCAAGGTGTCACCACTTCATGGAATGAGGAGATTTAAAGTCAAGGGCAAATTATCCCCTCGCTATATTGGACCATTCTTGATCTTTAGGCGAGTTGGGGAGATGCATACCAACTCGAGCTACCTGCTACGCTATCGGATGTGCATAATGTATTTCATGTGTCTCAACTTAAGAAGTGTCTCCGTGTCCCTGAGGAACAGTTACCAATGGAAGAGCTCAGTGTTCAAGGTGATTTGACTTACACGGAGTATCCGATCAAGATTATCGATACATTGACTCGAGTTACAAGAAATAAAGTGATAAAGATGTGCAAAGTGCAATGGAGTCACCATGGCAAAGATGAAGCAACTTGGGAAAGAGAAGAAGAGCTTCGCATAGATTTTCCCCACCTTTTCCCTAGATCTTCATAAATCTCGAGGACGAGATTATTTTTAAGGGGGGTAGGATTTGTAATACCCAAATAGTGAAAGTAATAGAATGTACATGAAATGATAAATATAAAAGGTTTATTTGACCACTTGTGTATTTATTTTCATTTTTCTTTTCCATATTACAAATTATGGGATTAACCCCGACTACCAATAAATATACTAAATAAAAGAATGATGCATCATGCTGGGGTTTTTGGATTGTGCATTGAATAATAATAATGGTGGCACTAATAAAAATATAGAAAGACTTGATAATTTAGATTTATCCCCAAAGGCACAATTTATAGAATTGGAAATGAAGAATGTAAGAGATAAAGATTATACAACACAAAATAAGGGTATAAATGAATAAATTTATCACACTTTAGGTGTTCAAATTATACTTTTAATTTAAGAGTGAATTGGCCACAAGTTTGAAATTAAATTGGAATTTGAATTTGAATTGGAAAGAGAGAAAAGAGAAAATACAAAAGAAAAAGAAATAATAATAAAAAGGAATAAGCGCGATTGGGCTCAATCATGCTCGGGCGGCCCACTTTCTCTCCACTTCGTGCAGCCCAATTACTCACACGCGCCCTTGCATCGACAAGTGGGCTCCAGTCGCCAGCTGTCGTGTCTCGCTCGCGCCGCGCTGCATTCGCTGTCGCACGGGGCCCACGCATCAGCTCGCTAACCACCTCCGCACCTTAGCCGCGTCGTCCGCCGCGAATTAGCCCAGTCGTGCGGCCACCAAGGATGGGTTGGCGCTCCCAATGGCGTATAAAGGATCCCAGAAACCTATCTTCGCCTCCCGTGTCGCCGTTAACAACCCACCTCGCCTCCACCGCTGGAATTCCGTGCCGCCGTGGGGGGAAAACGGGCCGCCACCGCGGTTCTGGCCGACTGTGCCGTAGAGGGCGCCCGGTTGGTTCAAGGAGTACCGCGGAATCTCGGTGGGCGTATTCCTAGAAGAATCAAGTGCGGCGGAGGTCAGACCGGCTGCCAATTTCTCGACGTTGACGCAATGCCGCTGCAGTTCCGCTAGCTGTCATGGGCAGGGCTCTCCGTCCCACCAGAGCCGGTGAGTATTCCCCTATTTGGTTCAGTGCATTTCCCTGTGCGTGCATGCGGTTGTGATTGAGGAATGGCGCTCTAGGGTTGAAGGTTGTCCTCGCTAGAGTGTAGGCTGGCGCTGCGGCCCTGTTCGCCGTCGTACACCGTAGGGGTAGGGGACAGTGCCTGTGCCGTTGATCTATTCATGGACGGCCCTGATTAGATCAGATGTACCCGTTCACGCTTTAGGATCTGCACCGTCCGATCGGGATCGAATGGTGGATTCTCGCAGCAGGGTTCACTAAATCGTAGGCGTCGGATTGGAATCCGAGGGACTGCGCTGCGTATCGTTTCGTGGCTTAAGCCATCTAATCCGATGCGTCCATTGTAGATCGGACGGTGGATCATGGCTGATACCCCTTCGGCCAAGAATTTTTACATAAGAGTCCCTAAGTTTCTTTGGAATAGAACCCGCCATCCTATGCACAGTGCACTGAGTCTTAGGAACTCTTCTGTATTAACCCCTGCGCTTCACAAAAATTGAGGCCTAGTCCAGAGCTGACTTAAATTTGAATAAATGAATTGAAAATAGATTTTTAATATGAAAACAATTACTAGAACTTGATAAATTAATGGAAAATCCATACTTGGTCCAAATTGAGCCATTCCACTTCCTAAAATTTTGTAATAATATTCTCTATCACTTATAATCTCTGTTTTGTCATGAAAATAGTAAGAAAATTTATTCCTCACTTAATCCTATTTTAAGCTTATAAAACCTTTGTAAATTCATATCTTAAAATTTATAACTCCAAAAATTATGATTCCTATTCCTAGGACCTTATTTTAATGTGTAGATTATTACTGTGTATTTTGTTTATATGTTTGGTGTAATGTTAATTTCTCTATATATAATGTGCTTGTTTGTATTGTGGCGAGTAGAAGAGCCCGTGACTAAGGATCCTGGTGAGCAGCAGATAGAAGTAGCTGAGCAAGAGCTCATTGAAGGCAAGATGTGCCCTTGACCACTTTTTACCCAATAATGTTCTTCAAAATCATTTATTCAGGCATAGGTTAATTTTGATGGGACCCGATAGGTCACCCTAGATTGTTTATCTCACTACCTTATTTACCCCTGAATCACTTGGGTAGTTTGTTATTGCTATACATGGTTTTGGGATAATCATTCATTATATCTATGTTCCAATTCTGTTGTTATTCTATTTATATTCATGCCAAGATCATTAATGGTAATTGGAACATAGAGCTTAACTTGAGAAATATGTGCCACCACAAGGGAGGAATGGGACCCCTTGGCTGACTAATTAGGAAAGCTAGTGGAAGACTACCTTACCCGATAGGGGCAAGGGCAGTAGGGGAGTTGCATGCAAGGAGGTTCTCTGGTTGATTTTGCTGCGATGGCGGTCAGACGGGGGATTCTTGCAAGTGTTCTTCCCATAAACTGTAGCGGGTTTTCAGAAGCTAGTGGAACTTTGTAAAGGCCTCGTAGTGTTGCCCTTCCTTGCCTCCTAGGTAGAGGTGTACGGGAGTCGCGACCCCTTAGCAGATGGGTAACATGACTTGTGGGTAAAGGGTACAACCTCTGCAGAGTGTAAAACTGGTATACTAGCCGAGCTCACGGTCATGAGCAGCTCAGGACTCTCTGATGATTAATTTATGGAACTTAAATTCAATTTGTCATTTTGCATTGCATGGGTTTATTATTAATTTTGTTCTATTACTTTATTTAAGGTTTGGTATTTACTTACACTTAGTAATTGCTAATAAAATTTTGACCAACTAATTAAAAGCAATGCTTAGCTTTAACCCCTGTCATTGATTAGCCTTACACATCACATGAACTCCCACCTTTGGCGAGTTCATGTCCACTGGTTCCCCACAACTTGTTGAGCTATGATCATGTGTGAGCTCACCCTTGCTGTCTCACACCCCCACAGGAGAAGAACAGGTGGTTCAGGAGGAGCCACAAAGTGAGGAGTTTGATCTGATCTAGGTGGCATTTCTCAGTTGACATTGGCGCCAACGACGATCCTTATTTCGTTTTATATTTATTCTTTTATTTTGTAATAAGACTTCCGCTATGTAATAGATACTCTGATTATTGTGACATTTATCTCTATACACTCTGTTATTATATATGTTGTCTTCTTGGCGCATGTATGAGATGCACCTGGCTTTGTTCCTTAAAGCCAGGTGTGGCACAATCCATGATGTATTGATGGGCAGTTACCGTACGATTAATCCGGGAGTAATGGTTAGTACTGCGCGGCCCACGTATCGTGGACTGAGCACGCCGCCTGTCAGTGGAATGGACAGGCGCACGTCATATCCGTAATGAATGCAAAGGCGCGCGTAGCCCAGAGGCGTCATGCTAGGTTCCGCCCGTTGGATTATGCCGCGTGCAATATGCCACGTGGCAGAATCGGGTCTCCGCCTGAGCAGGGAGCAGGAGCGTATGCGGATAGGTCCGGATCACACCCGACCAGGTCTGGACACGTGTCAGCTCCGGACCCTCGCCTGGGCCCTAATTAAGGTCCGGGTGTGTTCTATCTTGGAACCTTGGGACCCTACTGTGGGCGGCCCGGACCCCATACAGGGGGGTCCGAATCCCGTTCTAGGGTTCCGGTCCATACACGTGGGGGTCCTGGACCAACTTGGAGGTCTGGACAGTATATCTAGGGGTCCGGCACTTTCCCATGGGGGTCCAGACTCACTGTTGATGCCTTGGAGTATATCTCTTTCTCTGGACATGTGGCGGCCCTAGAGCCACCCATGTGGTTGGGTCAGGTGCTGTTGCTGGCCCAGAGTAGTCGCATGAGGCTGGGGCAAGTCATGGCCTAGCCCCACATACAACTCCTTTACCACGTGACTAAAGATAGTCGCGTGGGTACGACGTCTTCATACAGTAGTAAGGGGTACCCTAGTTTTAGGGTACCGACAGTGGCCCTCGGGCCCATCTCAGGGGAGGCTGCGAGCCTGCAGGTGGGGCCAAAGCTTGTACTTCGTCTCAACGTGGCCTGATTGGTGATTGGCGGACCATTTCAGTGCGTCTGCTGACGCACTCACCATCAATCCACCTTCGGTCACGCCAACTGCCATATCCATCCCTGCGGCTGACTGACCCGTGGCCCCTACGCCTGGTGGTTTCATCGGGCCACGCGCGAGGTGCCTCGTTGTTGCTGCACTGGTTTAAACTATTACCTTTTGTCTTTCGCAGCGGCCACAAGGAGGCGCACTACAGGCGCGCGCGACGGTTCGCTCTTTCCGCACCCAAAGTCCGGCACACAAACCATATGACTTGTGGACCCGGGCCCCCGTGTCATAGATTGGGCTTGTCTTTTGCAGCGGTCCCATGGCAAGGCGGCACGCTATCACGTGTGACAGTTCGCTCTTTCCACACCCGAAGTCCAGCACACAAACCGTATGACCTATGGACCCGGGCCCCCGTGTCATAGACTGGGCTGCCTTGGTCCTTGGTGCCCGTCGGGCGAGATTTCCAGCGGCGATTGAGGGGCGTGCGGAAGGGTTTCCCTAACAAGGACTCAGGTTTCCTTGAAAAAGGATTCACCCCACGTGCAACAGTTACCTTTTTGCATTCTCTCCCAATCGCTTGCGCCCCTTTGCATTCATGCTCCTCTGCTCCCCGCTCGCGTCGCCACACACGCCATGGCTTTGCTTGGTCACCCTAACCGTTTCTAGTTTGAGGAAGCGCTCAACCTAGTGCGCAGCCTGCTTGGGTGGAGCGTGCCAGGGCTCGCCGGAAGAATCCGCGTCGGCGCCGCTCCCCTCGCTGATCTCACCACTGGGGAGTTCGTGCTGTTCACCTCCTACATCTCCTGCGGGTTGGTGCTGCAGATCTCACCCTTCTTCTTGCTGCTGCTGGAGGAGTTCGGTCTTCAGCTTCAGCACCTCACGCCCCACTCCGTCCTCCAAGCGTCCATCTTCGTCCACCTCTGCGAGATGTTCGTAGGTGTGGCTCCCTGCACTTCTCTCTTCCGCCACTTCTTCGTGCTGGTCAAGTCCGGGAAGACTAGGGACCACATTGGTGCCTACTACTTCTAGACGAGGCCACATCCAGCCGTCGTCTACATCCCCACCGTTGGTGGCGCGAGGTGGGAAAAATGGCGTAGCGACTGGGTGATTGCTAGCGCCGAGGCCAACGACCGCCTCGTCCTGCCGAGCGATGGGCCAGCGCTCAACCGCAAGCTGTGGAGGACCAAGCCGTCCCTTTCGCCAGAGTTCCTGCTCGTACTGGACAGGATCAAGGGCTTGGCTACGGGCGGCCTGACGTCGACGCATGTGGTCGGTGACCTCCTGAAGCATCGGATCGCGCCGCTGCAGAGGAGACCACGCCTGTGCTGCTGGTTCACTAGCCCGCACGACATCGACAGGATCCAGCGCGGGCCAGGCACTGACCTGTCCTAGGACGACCTGGCGGTCTTGGTGGGAGGGATTACTGGGGAAACCTTCATCCCTGAGTCCCTGATCCTCCCCTAGAACATCCCTGTGCTCTGCGATGACGCAGGGTTGAGGACGGCGATCTTAGCCACACTGCCGACCCTCGATGAGAGCGGCGTGGCGGTTCGCCAGACCGGCAGCCAGGACCCTCATCGTGGGATCCAGATCTCTGATGCGCTAGCTGGAGGTCCCCAGCCCGCCGGTGTGGCTCGCAGTGCCACTGCCACCATGGCCCCTAGCCCCTTGGACAAGGGCAAAGGGGCTACAAGCGGTACCTTCGCCGGTGCCCTCGCCCCAGGTAGCTCTAGGGAGGTCAGAGGAGGAGAGGTGACGCCTGCTGTGTCGCGCTGATGGGTCGCTCATTTCGAAGCCTCCCCAGAAGTGCCATAGGATCGTAGGCAGGACCGAGGAGGCGAGCTCCCAGGCCCACAGCGCGCAGAGGTGCGTCAGTCCTCCGGTCTCGCCACCACCACCACCATCGGTCCCACCGCCACCATCTGGGGGTGATCTCCCCCAGGGGCACCAGCAGCAGCAATAGCAACAGCAGCAGCAACAACAGCAGCAGCAAGGGCGGCGATCTCACTTCCAGGGTCACTGGAAGGTCCAGGGCCCCAAGTAAGTGTAGCCCCTTTTTATTTGAGCTTAATCATCATGCCGACAAGTCTTAACCCATCATCTCTTTGTCAGGGCTTCTTCCCCCTCTGCTCCCAAGACCACACCTCCTTCGCCAGATACCTGGCCCACCGACGGGTCTGGCTCTCAGCAGCAGGCATCTGCTGGGAGTGACGCCGGCGATCCACCCCCAGCTGCTGCCGAGACAACGCCAGTGGCTTCCCATGCCCCAGCCAGGGATCCGGCGGCAGCGGCGCTAGCGTCGGGTGGTGTCACAGCGGCGAAGAAGGTCCCAGCTAGGAGATTCGCGCCCCCTCCAGACACTGGGGTTCCACAGGAGGCGCGTCCAGCTCCAACCCTTCGCCTGCTCCAGAGGAGATGGAGGTGGTTCAGGTGGCGCCTCCGATCAGGTGCCGAGCAAGAAGCGGCACCAGTCCCGCTCCCTCGCATGCTGTCTCGTGCCCACCAGGTCCTTAGTGACACTAGGGCGGCAACCTTGTGGGAGTGGGAGGCGCTAGAGGCCGAGCACCAACGCCTCAGCGACTAGCGCACCCAACTGGAGGAGCGCACCAAGTCGGCATCCCGACAGTTCCTCTCCGAGCGGTCCCAACTCGAGTGGGACCGCAAGGAGTATAAGAGGGACCTCTAGAAGGTGTTCGCCAGGGAGCTAGAGGCGTCCCGTAGGGAGAAGAAGGTGACCAAGAGGGAGGAGGTCATGTCTCAGCGGGAGGCCCTCACAACAGAGTTACGGGCTAAGCTGAGTACCCTGGACCAGACCCTGGAAGCCCAGCGGGTCCAGCAGAGCAAGGCTATGGAGAGGATAAGAAAGTGGGAGCAAGAGCTCGAGGGCAAGGCCAGCGACGCCGCCCTCGCCGAGGAGAAACTTAAAGCGAAGGAGCAGTCCTTGGATAGGCAGGAGACAGACCTTGCCAGGCGGGAGATGGATCTCACCTTCTGGGAAGAAATGCTCACCCAGCGACGCGAGATGCTGGCCGAGCATGAGCTCAAAGCAGAAGAGAGGGAGAAGAAGCTGGAGGAGCGGATCCACCAGTTCAACGCAGCACAGGCGGCACTGGGCCCCCAGGCGGTGGAGGCCACCAGGAAGGCCCTTGAAGATCTTTAGGCGGAGCACCACGCTAGGGTCCAGCGCATCGCCGCATGGGCCGGCGAGGCGAGCACGACACTGGTGCTGCTAGGGATGAGCCCCATCCCGGTGTCGGAGCGGCCGACGTCTATCTCCGACGCGCTCCCGGTGCTGGACTTCACCGCCAATCGCCTCCAGTACCTGGACCAAATTCTTGGTGCCTGCCTGGAGGCAGAGGGTGGCAAGCTTTGCCGAGTGGTGATTGAATACATCTTGACGTGCTTCCGGAGTCACGACCTAGCCATATCTTTGGAGCCGGTGATCGCTGGTCCGATGGCCGCCACTGAAGACGCCGCCCGGGAGAGCGTACTAGACGCCATGGAGCTAGTGGTCGAGCGCTTCCAGCACGATCCTGCTGATGACCTGTAGAGTAGTAGAGACAATGCAAGGGTTCCGCTGGGAAGCGGGTGTAATAACTTTTGATTTTGTCACACCCGGCTTTAAGGAACGAAGCCAGGTGCATCTCATACATGCGCCAAGAAGACAACATATATAATAACAGAGTGCATAGAGATAAATGTCACAATAATCAGAGTATTTAATACATAGCGGAAGACTTACAAAAATAAAAGATAAATATAACACGAACTAAGGATCGTCGGCGCCAATGTCAACTGAGAAACGCCACCTAGATCAGATCAAACTCCTCGATACTTGACTCCACTTGAAACCACCTGTTCTTCTCCTGTGGGGGGGGTGTGAGACAGCAAGGGTGAGCTCACACATGTTCATCGCTCAACAAGTTGTGGGGAATAATGTGACATGAACTCACCAAAGGTGGGAGTTCATGAAGTGTGTAAGGCTGATCAACAATAGAGGTTAAAGCTGAGCATTGCTTTTATAAGTTGGTCAAGATTTTATTAGCAATTACTAAGTGTAAGTGAATACCAAACCATAATAAAATAATAGAACAAAATTAATAACAAATCCCATGCAAATGCAAATGACAAAATTGAGTTTAGGTTTCATAATTTAATCATCGGAGAGTCCTGAGCCGCTCTTGACCGTGAGCTCGGCTAGTATACCAGTTTTACACTCTGCAGAGGTTGTACCCTTTACCCACAAGTCGTGTTTCCCATGTCGCCAGGGTTAGCTAGGCCCTTAGACACTACCAAGGTGAATGGCTAGGGATCCACTACGAGGCCTTTACAAAGTTCCACTAGCTTCCGAAAACCCGCTACAGTTTATAGGAAGTTCCAATGCAGGGTTCCTGGCTGACCGCCATCGCAGCAAAATCAACCAGGGACCTCCCTACACTGACCACTCCCCTACTGCCCTTGCCCCTTTCGGGTAAGGTAGTCTTCCACTAGCTTTCCTAATTAGTCAGCCAAGGGGTCCCATTCCTCCCTTGTGGTGGCACGTGGTTCTCAAGTTAAGCTCCATGTTCCAATTAACAATAACATAATGATCTTAACATGAACATAAATAGAATAACAAAATAACTGGAACATGGATATAATGAAATGTTAACCCAAAAACCACGTATAGCAATAGCATAAACTACCCAAGTGATTCAGGGGTAAACAAGGTAATGAGATAAACAATCTAGGGTGACCTATTGGGTCCCATCAAAATTAAGCCTATGCATGGTAAATGATTATAAAGAACATTATTGGGTAACAAAAGTGAATCAAGGGCACAACTTGCCTGGCACTTGAGATTCCAGGTACCAACTTGCTTTTCAGATGACACGTGTCCTCGCACTAGTCGTAGCAATACAAGCAAACATGGTATAGATAAAATTAACATCACACCAAACATAATAATATACTGCATTATAATGATCTACACGTCGCTACGAGACTAACGCAACTTGAACGGATCAAATCGGAGTTAAAACGGAGAAGTTATGAATTTCTAATGATTTTATGTGTTTTGTATAAGATTAGATTAGAAAATAGATTTTTAAAGTGGCTTTCATGTAAAATCAGAGGTACTATGTGATAAACAATAATTTTATAGAATTATAGAAATTGGAACGGGCTCATTTGGACTTAATATGAATTTTCTATGGATTTAACAAGATTTTGGAATTGTTTTTATATAAGAAATTCATTTTATAACTCATTTTCTCTGATTTCCCATTTCCCTGGACTGGGCGCAATATTTACAGAAAACACAGGGACTTCTGTGAAAAAACATCCTAAGACTCAGAACCACATCCATACGGACGGCGGGTTAAATCCTTGAAAGGTTGAGGACTCTTTTGAAAGACTGCCAGAGCCGAAAGGGTAAGAGTGTGCATTGGCCGCTGGATTGAAAACCAAGGGCTAGGATTAGATCATACATAAAATGAAGCGGTATGCTATTATGGCCGTCCGATTGGAGATCTATGGCCCCCATTAAAGTACCCGATCAACCCATCCGGTCCATCCAAGGCTAATCTAACGGCACAGAACCGATCACCAAAGGGTATGCATCCCATCTGATCTGGATCGCTTGTTCCAGAATCAACGGTCATCACCGCGACTGAGTGAAGCGGGACGCCTTCTAATCTAGACCGTCCCCGCTATATCTGAAGGCTATCCTAGTGTCTTCCTCCTCTGCACACCTGAGCACGACGGCGCGCAACAGGGTTGACCCCATACTACCGGCGAGCGTTGACCCCATGCCTAAGTGCTCGGTTTTCTGCTACAAAGAGGGATACATGATGCGGAGGCCATGAGGTGCAATATAGTGAACTTCATACCGTGATTCGTGTAGCAGTTCACCACGCCCACGGAGAAGTGCGGACCGAAGCAACGCCATGGATCCGACGATCGATTGGCCTTCAACCGGTCGTTCCCGAGCTCAATTGGAACATGAATTAGACTCCACAACTGCCAGCGAACCCCCGTGACTCGATTCAAGCCTCCAATTTGCAAGCACCGGTGGGGTCCCATGGTGGCGGCCGCCCAGACCAACGCGCACGGCGTGGCACACACAACGAACGGCGAAGCGGGTATGCGCGCAGCGGCACCAAATCCGATCCCGGGGATCACCCGCCACTACGCGCCGGTCGAGGATAGCAGCGGCGACCGACGGCGACATCTAAGCCTAGCGGCGGCAGAACACCAGAACACACTGCGGTTCGCGCGATAGGGCAGAGGACGCAAGGCAAGGTCGATTGTGGAGTTGGGATGAGCTTTATGCCGCCGAGACCGCAACCCATGCGATATCGTGGCCCGAGCGAGTCCCACGGTGATTCGTTGTGGATCCAGCGGACTTGCAGCGCAGCTCCACCGAAATCGCCATGGTTGTTGAGGTAGTGGGCGAGAACGGCGCTTACACCGTGGTCCCACGCGGAAGTGGCTAACGCGAGGGGAAGGCTGTACTGCGGGTCCCACGCGACAGTGGTTAACAGAGGAGGCACGTGACGGGGCGGCTGACGCGTGGGGTAGGGGTGTCGGCGCCCACCGCAGTGCACGCGGACGACCGTGATGGGCCGCGCGGTGGGAATAATGGGCTGGAGCGAAATCAGCCCACGCGCGGTTTGTGTTTTCTTTTCTGTTTTTTTTATTTCTAATTTCCTGTTTTGTTCTCTATTTGTTTTAAATTCCAAATTCAAAACCTCACTTTAAATCCAACTTTGTGGCACGTTTGTACTCAATCTAATTATTCCACTTGGCTTTACCAAAATGTGATGAAGTTATATGTTTATAAATTCATTTGTATTATATGATATTTCTTTCTCTCCTTCTCCATTTTCATGGTTTTGTTTTCAAATTAGGGCTTGGATGTTGTGGGCACATTAATACATTATTATTGATACTTTTATTTTTATATCCACAAATGCACAATCAAATAAACTTCAGCATGATGCACAAGTTATTTATGTGTTCTTTGTTTTAATTATCAAATTTTTGAACTAGGGTTGATTACATGTAATGATAAGTAGAGATCACAAACTATTGAGATTATCTCAATTCTCATTATTGCTCTTTTGAGTATTACAAATCCTACCCCCCTTAAAAAGAATCTCGACCTCGAGATTTAGGAGGAATGAGAGAAAAGATGGGGAAAATGTATGCGAAGCTCCTCTTCTCTTTCCTATGTTGCTTCATCTTCGCCATGGTGACTTCTTTGTACTTTGCACATCTTAATAACTTTATTTCCTTGTAACTCGAGTCAACATATCACGAATCTTGATAGGGTACTCCGTGCAAATAAAACCACCTTGAACACTGAGTTCTTCCATTGGTAATTGTTCCTCGGGGACACGGAGGTATTTCTTAAGTTGAGACACGTGGAGTACATTATGCACATCAGATAGATTATCAGGTAGCTCGAGTTGATAGGCCATCTCTCCAACTCGCCTAAAAACTCTAAATGGTCCAATAAAGTGAGGGAACAATTTGCCCTTGACTTTAAATCTCCTCATCCCACGAAGGGGTGACACCTTGAGTACACATGATCACCATCCTCAAATTCCAGTGGTCTTCTTCTATTATTAGCGTAGCTCTTTTGCCTGGTCTAAGCTACCCTCAAATTCTCTCGAATTATACGAACTTGTTCTTCTGCCTCTTGAATAAGTTTAGGTCCAAAGAACTGTCTTCCTCTAGTCTAGTCCAATATAGAGGAGTCCTACATTCCCTGCCATATAGGGTCTCGAACAGTGACATCTTCAGGCTGGCCTGGTAACTATTGTTATATGAGAACTCAGCATAAGGTAGACTCTTGTCCCAACAACTACCATGCTGAAGGGCACAAGCTCTCAAAATGCCTTCTAATACTTGATTAGTCCTTTCAGTCTGTCCATCAGTCTGAGGATGGTAGGCCAAACTAAAATTCAACTTTGTATCCATATTCTCATGAAACTTTTCCAAAATCTGGAGGTAAACTGTGATCCTCTTATCCAAAACGATCTTCTTTGGTGCTCCATGTAAATACACAATCTGAGTCATATATAACTCTACCAATTGAGATCCCTTATAAGTAGTCTTGACCGGAATGAAATGAGCCACTTTGGTCAGTCTATCCATAATAACCCATATAGAATCGTATCCTTTCGAGGTGCGAGGCAATCCAGTCATGAAATCCAACCAATTTCTTCCCACTTCCACTCAGGTCTCATCAGTGGGTGCAGTAGTCCAGCCGGCCTTTGGTGTTCAGCCTTAACTCCTTGACACGCATCGCACATAGCCACATGTGCAGCCACATCTCTCTTCAATCCATACCACCAGAACTTTCGCTTCAAATCCTGATACATCTTAGTGCTACCAGGATGAACAGAATAATCTGAGTCCTGGGCCTCCTTTAAAATAGTCTCACAAAGGCTTTCAATCTCAAGAACTCATATCCTGTCCTCGAACCATATTGTGCCTTGTTCATCTTCCGTGAATTCCAGACCTCGACCTTCAGTAATCAGATCCTTAATCCCTTGTATTTTTGCATCACCAATTCGTCCTTTGCGGATTTCTTGCTCTGAGGTAGGTTCCACATCAAGAATAACTCCTTTAGTGTGAGCAACTATCCCCAGGTTAAGTCTCCTGAAATCCTCAATAATCTCATGAGGTAGCTGGGCAACAACAGCTAAATGAACATGCTCCTTTCGACTCAAGGCATCTGTAACCAAATTTGCCTTGCCCGGGTGATAGTGAATCTCCAAACCATAATCCTTAATAAGCTCCAACCAACGGCGTTGCCTAAGGTTGAGATCCTTCTAAGTGAACATATACTTCAAACTCTTATGATCCATGCATACTTGACACTTGTTTCCCATAATATAATGTCTCCAAATCTTAAGCGCATGCACAACGGCTGCCAATTTTAAGTCATGAGTGGGGTAGTTCAACTCTTGTTTCCGTAGCTGACGAGATGCGTAGGCGATCACATGTCCTTCTTGCATGAGCACACATCCCAAGCCTTGGCCACATGCATCAAAATAAATATCAAATCCCTTCCGTAGATCTGGCATAACCAACACTGGTGGCGACATCAATTTCAACTTTAGTTGGTTAAAACTATCTTGGTACTTCTCGTCCCACTTGAATTCTCTTCCCTTCTCCAGAAGCGAGGTCATAGGCTTAGCAATCTTAGAAAATCCTTCAATAAATCTCCGATAATATTCTACAAGTCCCAAGAAACTCCGTATCTCCGTAACTGTAGTGGGTATGCTCCACACCACTATCTCCTTGACTTTAGCAGGATCCACTGAAATCCCTCCATTAGAAATGATATGTCCAAGAAATGGCACCTCGCCAATCCAAAACTCGCATTTACCGTACTTGGCGTAGAGTTGATTATCTTAAAGCTTCTGTAGCACCAATCCCAGATGGTCACTAGCACTCTTGGAATAAATAAAAATATCGTCGATGAAAACCATGACGAATCTGTCCAGATCATGAACACCTTATTCTTTAGATCCATAAAATAGGCTGGTGCATTGGTTATCCAAATGACATAACGGTGAACTCATATAATCCATATCGAGTCGAGAAATCCGTCTTGGGAATATCTGATGGCCTAATCTTCATTTGATGGTAACCCGATCGGAGATCAATCTTCGAGAATACGCTTGCACTTCTCATCTAATTAAATAAATCCTCAATGCGGGGTAATGGACACTTGTTCCTCACATTAACATCATTAAGGGATCTATAGTCCACACACATCCTTTGTGATCCATCTTTCTTCTGTACAAATAGAACTGGCGCTCCATAAGGTGAAGAATTCAAACGAATGTATCCAACATCCTATAATTCCGTTAACTACTTCTTAAGTTCTTTTAACTCTTCTATGGACATCATGTATGACCGTGTGGGAGTAGGAGTAGTCCTAGGTAAGAGATCAATCACAAACTCAACTTCCCTATCTAGTGGCATCCCTGGTAACTCTTCTGGGAAGACATCCGAAAAATCTCTAACCACACGGATGTTGACACCAACAAACTTCTCATCTACTAAGAATGCCGCTAGTCTGGTGGTGGTAGTTACTGCAATTTCAACTTCAAATCTTTATCCTTTGGAACTGGTGAGTTCTACGGTTCCCTTAGTACAGTGTATATACTACCTTTGCCTTTCTTAACCATGACATACCAAGGATCAAATCTATACTGCTCTCTTCTAACAGTATAGGGGTAGTCCATCTGGGTTAGAATTACAGGGTAAGAAAGGAAGAATTGCGGACAAGGCGAGTAATTACGATGATTGTTACCGCGGGGGATTTATTAGTTAAGTAGATTAGTGTGTCATCCACTAAAGCTAATACATTACCTTATGATGGTACATGCTAAGATGCCCAAGTATAATGTTTCAATCAATCAAAGAAGCAAATCAATCATTGATCATCAAAACAATCAACCAACATTTTTAATAGAGAAAATAGTTTTTTTTTTGTCTTAGGTCTCCTATCTCTTAAAAATGTCATAGGGGTAGGGATTCCAAGGTGTGAAATCCATCTTGTCTCAGAGTAGAAAAGGTAAGAATGATCAGAGTATGACAGCAAAAGGTGAGACAGGATCAAGATAAGATAAGTATAGAATGACTCAGAGTAAGGTAAGTAGGTAAGGGTTTTGTCCATTTCTATCTAGGTTTCGTCCTACAGTCAACATTTCCTCTGATACCACTTCTGTCACACCCGGCTTTAAGGAACGAAGCCAGGTGCATCTCATACATGCGCCAAGAAGACAACATATATAATAACAGAGTGCATAGAGATAAATGTCACAATAATCAGAGTATTTAATACATAGCGGAAGACTTACAAAAATAAAAGATAAATATAACACGAACTAAGGATCGTCGGCGCCAATGTCAACTGAGAAACGCCACCTAGATCAGATCAAACTCCTCGATACTTGACTCCACTTGAAACCACCTGTTCTTCTCCTGTGGGGGGGGGGTGTGAGACAGCAAGGGTGAGCTCACACATGTTCATCGCTCAACAAGTTGTGGGGAATAATGTGACATGAACTCACCAAAGGTGGGAGTTCATGAAGTGTGTAAGGCTGATCAACAATAGAGGTTAAAGCTGAGCATTGCTTTTATAAGTTGGTCAAGATTTTATTAGCAATTACTAAGTGTAAGTGAATACCAAACCATAATAAAATAATAGAACAAAATTAATAACAAATCCCATGCAAATGCAAATGACAAAATTGAGTTTAGGTTTCATAATTTAATCATCGGAGAGTCCTGAGCCGCTCTTGACCGTGAGCTCGGCTAGTATACCAGTTTTACACTCTGCAGAGGTTGTACCCTTTACCCACAAGTCGTGTTTCCCATGTCGCCAGGGTTAGCTAGGCCCTTAGACACTACCAAGGTGAATGGCTAGGGATCCACTACGAGGCCTTTACAAAGTTCCACTAGCTTCCGAAAACCCGCTACAGTTTATAGGAAGTTCCAATGCAGGGTTCCTGGCTGACCGCCATCGCAGCAAAATCAACCAGGGACCTCCCTACACTGACCACTCCCCTACTGCCCTTGCCCCTTTCGGGTAAGGTAGTCTTCCACTAGCTTTCCTAATTAGTCAGCCAAGGGGTCCCATTCCTCCCTTGTGGTGGCACGTGGTTCTCAAGTTAAGCTCCATGTTCCAATTAACAATAACATAATGATCTTAACATGAACATAAATAGAATGACAAAATAACTGGAACATGGATATAATGAAATATTAACCCAAAAACCACGTATAGCAATAGCATAAACTACCCAAGTGATTCAGGGGTAAACAAGGTAATGAGATAAACAATCTAGGGTGACCTATTGGGTCCCATCAAAATTAAGCCTATGCATGGTAAATGATTATAAAGAACATTATTGGGTAACAAAAGTGAATCAAGGGCACAACTTGCCTGGCACTTGAGATTCCAGGTACCAACTTGCTTTTCAGATGACACGTGTCCTCGCGCTAGTCGTAGCAATACAAGCAAACATGGTATAGATAAAATTAACATCACACCAAACATAATAATATACTGCATTATAATGATCTACACGTCGCTACGAGACTAACGCAACTTGAACGGATCAAATCGGAGTTAAAACGGAGAAGTTATGAATTTCTAATGATTTTATGTGTTTTGTATAAGATTAGATTAGAAAATAGATTTTTAAAGTGGCTTTCATGTAAAATCAGAGGTACTATGTGATAAACAATAATTTTATAGAATTATAGAAATTGGAACGGGCTCATTTGGACTTAATATGAATTTTCTATGGATTTAACAAGATTTTGGAATTGTTTTTATATAAGAAATTCATTTTATAACTCATTTTCTCTGATTTCCCATTTCCCTGGACTGGGCGCAATATTTACAGAAAACACAGGGACTTCTGTGAAAAACATCCTAAGACTCAGAACCACATCCATACGGACGGCGGGTTAAATCCTTGAAAGGTTGAGGACTCTTTTGAAAGACTGCCAGAGCCGAAAGGGTAAGAGTGTGCATTGGCCGCTGGATTGAAAACCAAGGGCTAGGATTAGATCATACATAAAATGAAGCGGTATGCTATTATGGCCGTCCGATTGGAGATCTATGGCCCCCATTAAAGTACCCGATCAACCCATCCGGTCCATCCAAGGCTAATCTAACGGCACAGAACCGATCACTAAAGGGTATGCATCCCATCTGATCTGGATCGCTTGTTCCAGAATCAACGGTCATCACCGCGACTGAGTGAAGCGGGACGCCTTCTAATCTAGACCGTCCCCGCTATATCTGAAGGCTATCCTAGTGTCTTCCTCCTCTGCACACCTGAGCACGACGGCGCGCAACAGGGTTGACCCCATACTACCGGCGAGCGTTGACCCCATGCCTAAGTGCTCGGTTTTCTGCTACAAAGAGGGATACATGATGCGGAGGCCATGAGGTGCAATATAGTGAACTTCATACCGTGATTCGTGTAGCAGTTCACCACGCCCACGGAGAAGTGCGGACCGAAGCAACGCCATGGATCCGATGATCGATTGGCCTTCAACCGGTCGTTCCCGAGCTCAATTGGAACATGAATTAGACTCCACAACTGCCAGCGAACCCCCGTGACTCGATTCAAGCCTCCAATTTGCAAGCACCGGTGGGGTCCCATGGTGGCGGCCGCCCAGACCAACGCGCACGGCGTGGCACACACAACGAACGGCGAAGCGGGTATGCGCGCAGCGGCACCAAATCCGATCCCGGGGATCACCCGCCACTACGCGCCGGTCGAGGATAGCATCGGCGACCGACGGCGACATCTAAGCCTAGCGGCGGCGGAACACCAGAACACACTGCGGTTCGCGCGATAGGGCAGAGGACGCAAGGCAAGGTCGATTGTGGAGTTGGGATGAGCTTTATGCCGCCGAGAGACCGCAACCCATGCGATATCGTGGCCCGAGCGAGTCCCACGGCGATTCGTTGTGGATCCAGCGGACTTGCAGCGCAGCTCCACCGAAATCGCCATGGTTGTTGAGGTAGTGGGCGAGAACGGCGCTTACACCGTGGTCCCACGCGGAAGTGGCTAACGCGAGGGGAAGGCTGTACTGCGGGTCCCACGCGACAGTGGTTAACAGAGGAGGCACGTGACGGGGCGGCTGACGCGTGGGGTAGGGGTGTCGGCGCCCACCGCAGTGCACGCGGACGACCGTGATGGGCCGCGCGGTGGGAATAATGGGCTGGAGCGAAATCAGCCCACGCGCGGTTTGTGTTTTCTTTTCTGTTTTTTTTATTTCTAATTTCCTGTTTTGTTCTCTATTTGTTTTAAATTCCAAATTCAAAACCTCACTTTAAATCCAACTTTGTGGCACGTTTGTACTCAATCTAATTATTCCACTTGGCTTTACCAAAATGTGATGAAGTTATATGTTTATAAATTCATTTGTATTATATGATATTTCTTTCTCTCCTTCTCCATTTTCATGGTTTTGTTTTCAAATTAGGGCTTGGATGTTGTGGGCACATTAATACATTATTATTGATACTTTTATTTTTATATCCACAAATGCACAATCAAATAAACTTCAGCATGATGCACAAGTTATTTATGTGTTCTTTGTTTTAATTATCAAATTTTTGAACTAGGGTTGATTACATGTAATGATAAGTAGAGATCACAAACTATTGAGATTATCTCAATTCTCATTATTGCTCTTTTGAGTATTACAGATTTTGTGTAATATACTTTAAGAACCGTTTAATGGAGTTGAAACTGGAACTTATCTGTATGTTATTTGCCTTTATGATGTGTAGCACTATCAACTTCTCTCTGGTACTTGGCGGCCCTGGGGAATGGCCCTAGGATATCCACCCCCCATACGGTGAATGGCCAGGAGGGTGGAATCATTTGCAGAGCCTGAGCCGGTGTGTGTGTATCTGCTTTGCATGGAACTGACATGCTTTGTAGGACTTTACCAACTCAGCCGCATCCTAGAGAGCAGTTGGCCAGTAGAAGCTATGCCGAAAGGCCTTACCAACCAGTGTGCGGGATGTTGAATGACTTCCGCACTCTCCTCCATGGATCTCCACATGAGAATGCCATTGGTGCCATGGCGGTATAGATCCCCTTCTACCACCGTGTATCGCTTAGCCAACCGCACTATGCGCTCGGCAGCCACATGGTCTTCAGGAAGGATATTTTCTTTCAGGTAGTCCTGGATCTCGGAGATCCATGCATCAGGACCACTCTGAGACACTGGCTGTGGCGCTATGAGGTTGGCAGGACCCTCTGTAGCACACACAATCCTTGGTGGGTTCTGCATGTGGAACGCCACCGGGACCACTAGCTTCGAGGTTCTAGTCTCACCCCCTTCACCCAGTTCGGCAAGCTGGGCCATAGGTCTCTGCAGCCGTCTTTCGAAGACACCCTCGGGCACGGGTGCCCAAGTTGATGCCCTCATGGAGAGTTCATCTGCCGCTGAGTTGTTAGCCCGAGGAACATGTTGTAGTTCCAAGGTAATAAAGTCCTTTTCTAGCTTCCTTACATGGAGGAGGTAAGCTACGAGCCTGGGCTCATTGCAGTTACATTCCCTATGGACCTGCTTGATGATCAGCTGGGAGTCCCCCTTCACGAGGAGCTGGCGGATCCCTAAGGATAGGGCCGCAGTCAAACTGAAGATTAGTGCTTCATACTCCACCATGTTGTTTGTGGCCTTGAACTCAAGGTGCACCATGTACTTCACTTGATCTCCGCTTGGGTCGATGAGGACCACTCCGGTACCACCACCCTGCTGTCGGGTGGATCCGTCGAAGAGGAGCGTCCAGTGGGGCTCGGTGAAGACCGGAGCCCTGGGCTCCATAGGTGTGGGGTCCGAATCGGGATCCGGACCCCCAGGAGCACTCGAGGATGGGTCCACTCTACGATGAAGTCAGCCAGGACCTAGCTCTTGACAGCGTGGTGGGGCTAGAACTCTAGTTGGAACTGAGCAAGCTCCGCGGCCCACTTGGCAATGTTGCCTGTGGTGTTAGAGTTGTGGAGAATGGCCTTTAACGGGCAGGAGGTCACCACCACAACCCTGTGTGCCTGAAAATATTGGCGCAACTTCCTGGATGCAACAAGTACAGCATAGTTAAGCTTGTGCGTCTTAAGGTACCTGGCCTTTGCCTCATGGAGGACCTCGCTGACGTAGTAGACCGGCTTCTGGATGGTTCGGACCCCTGTGGTTGGTCCCGGGTCCTCAACCTCCTGGCCTTTCGTCAACATCGTGGTGGTTGGACCACCACCTTCTCCTGGGGGGACTTTCTAACTCTCTAGGGGATGTTGTGCCGCCCCTTCGGTGACAAGCACCATGCTCACTGCCTCTAAAGCCGCTGCAATGTATAAGTACAACGGCTCCCCTGGCTCCGGAGCTACCAGAATTGGCAGGGACACAAGGTGCTTTTTCAACTCTTGAAAGGCATGTTCTGCCTCTTCGGTCCAAGAGAATGGACCAGACTTCCGCAATAGCCTGAAGAAGGGCAACACCCTCTTAGCCAGTCTTGAGATGAAGCGGCTAAGAGCGGCCAATGACCCCGTAAGCTTCTGGACGTCCTTGATGCGGGTTGGAGGCCTCATTGCCTCAATCGCCTTGATCTTCTCTGGGTTTGCTTCAATGCCCCGGTGTGAAACTAGGAACTTTAGCAACTTCCCTGCAGAGACACCAAAGACGCACTTGTCTGGGTTCAGCTTCGTGCGTGTTGCCTAGAACTTGTCAAAGACCAGGGTTAAGTATTCCACTACGGTCGACCCTCTCTTAGTCTTGACCATGTTGTCATCGACGTATACCTCTACCCTGTCCCTAATTAGGTCGTCAAAAGTCTTACTCATCGCCCGTACAAATGTTTGTAAGGTGTTTTTTAGACCGTAAGGCATTACAACATAACAGTAAAGACCATCCACTGTTACAAAAGCGGTATGCTTCCTATCTTGTCTAGACATCTGGATCTGATGAAAACCAGAGTAAGCATCTAGGAAGGATAATAGGTCGCACCTAGAGGTAGAATCCACGATTTGATCTATTCGTGGAAGTGGATATGGGTCCTTGGGACAGGCCTTATTGAGGTTGGTGTAGTCGATGCACATCCGAAGCTTGCCATTAGCCTTGGGGACAATGACTGGATTGGCCAGCCACACTGGGTGATGGACCTCTTCGATGAAGCCAGCGTCTAGCAGCTTTTGGACCTCCTTATGGATGAAGTCCTGCCGCTCAACAGACTGTCTTCGAGGCTTCTTACTCACCGGTTTGGCGTCAGGGTGGATCTTCAGATGGTGCTCGATCACCTCCTTGGGGATCCCAGGCATCTGTGATAGTTCCCATGCGAACACGTCAGCATTTGCCTGGAGAAACGCGATGGGCGCGAGTTCCTATTTTTCCTCCAGATCACCCGCAATGCGAGTGGTCTGGGAGGAATCCGCGCTGAGCCGGATGGTCTTGACAGGGATGTCGTCTGCCCCAGATGGTTGCACCTTTGGCACCTTAGTAGGCGTCTTGGTACAAGAAGTCGAGGGGTCCCTCCCCTCATCACCCGGGCAAGCGACTTCTGCCGCCAAGGAGTGCAACTTCTCAACAGCTACAAGCGCAGCAGGGCGGTCACCCTGCACGGTGAGGACCCTAGCAGGAGACGGCATCTTGAGGACCAAATACTTGTAATGGGCAATGGCCATGAACTGGTACAGGGCCTGCCTGCCAATGATGGCATTGAAAGGGAGGTTAACCTCCGCAACATCGAACTGGACATTCTTAGTGCGGAAGTTCTCCTCAGTCCCGAATGTAACCAGGAGTGCAATGCTCCCAAGGGGATACACCGGTTGAGGGCCCACTCCAGAGAATGGGTGCGAGGGCCCCAGTCGGGACCCTAGGATCTGCAGCTGCTTGAACGCAGCGTGGCTGATGATGTTGAGCCCTACTCCACCATCAATCAGCACATGATGCAGCTTCATGTTGGTGATGACAGGGGCAGTAATGAGTGGTAGTATACCAGCCCCTACCATGTTTTTGGGGCAGTCGGATGCCCCGAAGGTGATAGTGGTGCTCCGCCACCGCTGATGGGGGCTGCCTTTGTGACCCCTGGGGTCGTCGAAAGGACCTCGTGGCGTAGGGACTTCACGTTCCTACAGGAGGTGAGCTCCCAGCTTCTGCCATACATTATGTACAGCTTCTTGCGGTAGTCGTCGTCATCACCAGAGTCGGAGTCTCCAGTGACGATGTCCTTGAGGACTTGCTCGGGGGTTTGATACCCGAGGTCCCATTCTCCCGCGGCCAAGTCACCTTCGTCGACCTTCTCCTTGCCAGGCCGGTGACAAGGTGGCGAGCCATCTCTGGAGGCCTGCTCGCGCCGCTCGCTGATGCGCTTCACGAGCTTCAGGATCTCCCGGCACTCCAAGGCGCTATGGCGAGCGTTGGGATGGACAGGGCATGACCCACTATCACTTCCCTGTTGCCGGGGGTGCTTGCTGCGCTCGTCCTAGCCCCTAGCCGTAGCTACGACGGCTGGAGCACCAGCGTGCGGCCTATCATGACTGCGGTTCTTCTTCTTTTTCTTGCCACCACCCTGGGTGGTGGCACCTGAGCCACCCGTCCGGGTAACTCCAGTTTGCGGTGCCAAGTGCCATGCATGGCCCTCAGCAGCTCTGGCACATTTGTCGGCCAGAGTGAAGAGCGTCGTGACGGTTTCCACGTCATGCGTCGCCAATTTCTCCAACATCTTCTTATCATGCACCCCCTGTCGGAAAGCAGTGATAATGGAAGCATCAGAGATGCGAGGTATAGTCCCTCGTACCTTAGTGAAATGGGAGATGAACGCCTGGAGAGTCTCCCTGGGTTCCTGCCTCACTACATGGAGATGAGCCTCCATCCCATGATGTTGGTAAGCACTGGCGAAGTTAGCTGTAAACTGCGCACAGAGCTCTTCCTAGGAGTAGACCGACCCCAGGGTAAGATTCATGAGCCAGGTCTGGGTCGGCCCGGTCAAGGCTACATGAAAGTAGCTTGCCATCACAGCAGTGTTTCCACCAGCTGCCGTAATGGCGGTGACGTAGACCTGCAAGAATTCCGACGGGTACGACGTACCGTCGTACTTCTCCGGCAGGTGTGGCCGGAACTTGGGTGGCCAAGTCGCCACGCGGAGATGATCCGCTAGTGCGGTGTAGCCAACGCCGACCAATGGGACACCCGCCTAGATTCGGGCATCCCTTGGAGTCTGTGGTGAAACTGGAGCGAAGTCCTGATCGAGGTTGCGACCCTCAAAGTTTTGCCAGCGCTCACGCACCCTCTCCAGAGACACCTGAGCATCCTCGCCCGCACGCCTATGGTTGAGCTCTACCCGTAGGTCGTCAGCCCTCTCCAGAGAGATTCGAGCATCCTCGCCCACATGCTGGCGGTTGAGCTCTGCTCGTAGGTCGTCAGTTCGTGCACCCCTCACTAAGGGTGAGTGCACAGATGCCGACGCCTCGCGTTGATGCCGGAATGACCAAGGCCTAGGCCTGGCTGAGCCAGAATGTGTCATGCCGAGGAGTCGATTGACATCTTCATGCCATTGCCTCATGGCCCCTGGTGAGGCCGTGGAACTTGGGGGGTTGCGCAGCAACTCCCTGGCTGCAGAGAATGCCCTAGGAGCAGCCCTTGATGGAGCCCTGGATGTCTGCACATGCGTGTGCTGCTGCGTAGCGTGCATAGCAGCAGCACCGGTCGTAGGGTGGTTGGAGCTTCATGGCATGGAAGATGCTGCATCTTCCTCCATCAGGAAGTCCTCGGGAATCAAGTCACGGTGCTTGATGATCTGAACCATCGTGTCGAGCAGGAAAAACAGGCGAAAAACCTAAAGCTAAGTCCCCTACCTGGCTCGCCAAATGTCAGTGGGGAAATCCACCGGCCGAGTGGCAGAACGCACCCGCCCTAATCCTAAGATGAGGAGAGGACCTAAGCAGTTGCCTGTCTGCGAATTCAGGATGAACACGAGAGGACACGAGGGATTATAGTGGTTCAGGCCGCCGAAGCGTAATACCCTACCTCCACTGTGTGTAAGCTTAATTGATGGTGTGATTGAGTCTGTCCTTTGTAACGTTGTGTGCCTTCCCTTTTATAGTTTAAGGAGGCACATACAAGGATGCTGAGCCCCAACATGCGGGCCTAGGAGCATACATTATGTGAATAACTAATGTTGATAGAATAACATATGAGTAATCAGCGGGAGTCATGATGTCCGCAATCCATGCTGTATTGATGGGCAGTTACCGTACGAGTAATCTGGGAGTAATGGTGAGTAACTGCGCGGCCCACGTATCGTGGACTGAGCATGCCGCCTGTCAGTGGAATGGACAGGCACACGTCTTATCCGTAATGAATGCAAAGGCACGCGTAGCCCAGAGGCGTCATGCCGGGTTCCGCCCGTTGGCTTATGCCGCATGCAGTATGCCACGTGGCAACATCGGCTCTTCGCCTGAGCAGGGAGCAAGAGTGTAGTCGGATAGGTCCGGATCACACCAGACCAGGTTGGACACGTGTCAGCTCCGGACCCCCGCCTAGGCCCTAATTAAGGTCCGGGTGTGTTCTGTCCTGGAACCTTGGGACCCTACTATGGGTGGCCCAGACCCCATACAGGGGGGGTCCGGATCCCATTCTAGGGGTCCAGTCCATACACGTGGGGGTCCTGGACCAACTCGGAGATCTGGACTGTATATCCAGGGGTCCGGCACTTTCCCATGGGGGTCCGGACTCACTGTGGATGCCTTGGAGTATATCTGTTTCTCTGGACACGTGGTGGCCCCAAAGCTGCCCACATGGTGGGGTCAGGTGCTGTTGCTAGCCTAGAGCAGTCGCCTAAGGCTGGGGCGAGTCATGGCCTGGCCCCACGTACTGCTCCTTTACCACGCGACTAAAGATAGCCGCGTGGGTACTGCGTCTTCATACAGTAGTAAGGGGTACCTTAGTTTCAGGGTACCGACACTTGCTTATTTGTTGTTTTTCAGAGAAGGAGATCGTTGATCGGGTAAGAGTTACGCCTGTTCCCAACCTTGCCTGTGGTTGTTGGACAACTGATTTGCTTCGCTATGTATATCGGGCTGCTTCAGCCCCACTCTGATGTTATGTCCCGAGTTGTGGACCAGCTCTTAAAGTTGATCGCCACCTTTATAGGTTTGTCTCGTTTAAGCAGATTTGAAACTATCTAATGTATAAATGTGTTTACTAGCCTCCTGGGACTAGTAATTGTATCACATTTGAGTCCTAGAGGATTGGGGCGCTTCATGCCCTTTACCCCTATTGGGTAAGGTAGTCCTCCACTAGTTTTCCTAGTTAGTCAGCCAAGGGCGTCCCATTCCACCCTTGTGGTGGCACATGTTTCTCAAGTTAAGCTCCATGTTCCAATTAAATAATAGTCTTCTCATGAACAGAAATAGAATAATAATAAAAATTTGAGCATAATCATAATGTAATATTAATCCCAAAACCAGTATAGCAATAGCAATGAGTACCCAAAAATTCTGGGGTAAACAAGGTGACCAGACTAGGGTGACCTATTGGATCCCATCAAAATTAAGCCTATGCATGAATAAAATGATTATAGAGAACATTATTGGGTAAATAAAAGTGGTCAAGGGCACAACTTGCCTTCAATGAGCTCCTGCTCAGCAACTTGTACCTACTGAACACCCGGATCCCCTGTGGCTTGCTCGTCTACTCGGAACAGTACAAACAAACATGGTACAACAGAAATTAACATCACACCAAACATAAATCCAGAATACAAAATAATAATCTACGCAAACGAGATCGTAGGAAAAAGAATCACTAAATTCGGAGTTACAGAGTTTAAGGTATGATTTTCTGAAGTATTTATGTGCTTGGTACGGAATAATTTAAGTAAACAATTTTAGTCTTTGTTTCATGTTCAAACAGAGTTACTAAGTGATGAACAATATTAATATCAAATTATTGCAACTGAAATGGAGTGAAAAGGAATTAAATGAATTTTCTATGAATTGATTGAGTTTCTGGAATTATTTGTATACTAAAAAATCAATTTCTATAATCATTTATTCATTTTCTCTGTCCCCAGGATTTTGCGCATGAATACTGGAAAGCGCAGGGGCGACTGCATAAAAAAACTACGACCTAGTATAACCCTCGCAGGACTGTGGATCAATTCCATGATTTCCTAGGGGCTCATACCTAAAATGTACATTCGAAGAGGTACGCTGCGATTATAGCCGCCCGATTAGATCCGACGGCTACCAAGCAGCGGGTGAAACGTGATCCCTAAGATCTAATCCCGACCGTCGGGACCTGAATCAACGGTGGAGATCGTACATGATGGTGATAACTCACCGACCGACCGATCCAGGATCGACGGTCCGCAATCCATTGAACGAAAGGGTATGGATCTTCTAATCGTGGCCGCAACAAATGGATCCGACGGCCCAGATTCTATGGTTCTGAAGGGATAACTCCAATAAAATCGGAGTCGCTCGTTCGTAAATCGAGGGTCAACATGCTATCTTCCCTACCGAGCATCTACAGAGGCGGCAGCGCCCCAATTCATGGCGAGGGACATCGCTGGCCGGTACTCCAGGCTCGAGCCCCGCCCAAAACTCCGATCCGATGGGTGAAAACTATAGTAGAGATGGTCGCGGAAATAGGGAGGATTAACTCACCAAGTATTGGAGAGTGGGTTGTCCCAGCCATGGTGAAGGGTGGAACCCACGGTGGTAAAAGCTCCGGTGAGCAATTCGCGCCGGTACAACGTCGGATCCTCGCTGTCGCACCCACGAGTAGTATCATCACACCCACGCGTAGACCACGGACCTGACTTCAGCACGTCGGAGGTCCAGTCACGCAGACGACCACACAGCAGCCTTGATTCCTCTCTCTCTCTCTCAACACACATGGTGCCAATGGAGAAAGGGAGAGGAAAAGAGGGGGTCGGTCTGTATATATAGAAGGTAAGGCGTAGCCAGATAGCAGCGCACGGAGTCCGGCCAGGTAGTGGGGTCAGCACATGTTATGGAGAGTGCAGTTGTGGCATCATAGCTCCGAATTAGGCGAAGGTAGGTGATGACACGTGGGTCCCACGCGGCAGTGAACGTGCGCGAGGTAGATGCGACTGGCAAGTGGGTCCGGTGCACCGGTGATAGGATCCGCTTCGTGGGCATGCGACAGCCACTAGCGGGCAGGGCCCATTTGTCGGTAGTCGGGGCAGCTGCTGTCCGACAGGGCCCAGTGTCAGCGTGTCGGTTTCTCGTTCATGCGCGTACGGAGAATGGGAAGTGGGCCGAATGAAGTTGGGCCGCCCATAGGTAAAATCGGCCCAAGTGAGTATGGTTGCCCTTTTCTTTTTCTTTTATTTTTTTCTATTTTGCTTTTCCTTTTTAGTTTGAAATACAAATTTGAATTCAAACAATGCTGTGAACTTGTACTCTAATTAATGTACAGGAACATACATAGTGGTATGGAAGGGGTTTAATTATTTATATTTATATTTTCTTTATCTTTGTTTAGTATTCTTCCTTCCTATTCTCCAAATCTAAAATTCCAAAATTAGATTTAGTGCCTATTTCACCATTTGCATTTTTTTCTATTGTCATTATCTTTATGTGTGAATGCACAAACAAATAAACCTCAGCATGATGCATAAGTTATTTACGTGTCATCTGTTTATTATTCACTTTTAAATAGGGTTAGTCACATGTAATAATAAGTAAATGTCATAAAATATGGAGACCAACTCTAATTTCATAGTTTACACTTTTGGGTATTACAAATCCTACCCCCTTAAAAAGAATATCGTCCTCGAGATTAGGTAGGACTAGGGAAGAGGTGGAGAAATTATATTCGAAGCTCTTCTTCTCTCTCCCATGTAGCTTCATCTTCATTGTGATGACTCCATTACACTTTGCACATCTTTATCACCTTATTTCTCGTAACTCGAGTCAAAGTGTCATTAATCTTGATAGGATACTCCATGTAAATCAGATCAACCTGAACACTGAGTTCTTCCATTGGTAACTGTTCCTTAGGGACACAGAGACATTTCTTGAGTTGAGACACGTGGAATACATCATGCACATCAGACAAGTGATCAGGTAGCTCCAGTTGGTAGGCCATCTCCCCAACTCACCTAAAGATTCTGAAGGGTCCAATAAAGCGAGGGGATAGCTTGCCTTTTACTTTGAATATTCTCATTCCATGAAGTGGTGACACCTTGAGGTACACGTGGTCACTCTCCTCAAACTCCAGTGGTCTTCTTCGATTATCAACATAGCTCTTCTGCCGAGTTTGTGCTACCCACAAGTTCTCCCGGATTATACGGACTTGTTCTTCTGCCTCTTGAATAACCTCAGGCCCAAAGAACTGCCTTTCTCTAGTCTGATCCCAATAGAGAGGAGTCCTACACATTCTGCCGTATAAAGCTTTAAATGGTGACTTCTTCAGACTGGCCTAGTAACTATTATTATAAGAGAACTCATCATATGGTAGACTCTTGTCCCAACTGCCTCCATGTTGAAGGGCACAAGCCCTCAACATATCCTCTAGTACTTGATTAGTCCTTTCAGTCTGGCCATCAGTTTGCGGGTGATAAGCCAAACTGAAGCTCAACTTCGTATCCATATTCTCATGAAAGCTTTTCCAAAATCTTGAGGTAAACTGTGAGCTTCAATCAAAAACGATCTTCTTTGGTACACCGTGTAAACACACAATTCGAGCCATATATATCTCTGCCAACTGAGATCCTTTATAAGTAATCTTGACTGGAATGAAGTGAGCCACTTTGGTCAGTCTATCCACAATCACCCGTATCAAATCATAACCCTTTGAGGTGCAAGGCAGCCCAGTAATGAAATCCATACCAATTTCTTCCCATTTCCATTTGAGTACCTTTAATGGGTGCAATAGTCCAGCTGGTCTTTGGTGTTCAGCTTTGACTCTTTGACACACATCACACACAGCCACGTGTGCAGCCACATCTCTTTTTAGCCCATACCACCAGTACTTTTGCTTTAGATCTTGGTACATCTTAGTGCTACCAGGATGAATAGAGTAATCGGAGTCATGGGCTTCCTTCAATATAGTCTCACGGAGGCTGTCAATCTCAGGAACACATATCCGGTTCTTGAACCATATCGTGCCTTGCTCATCCTCCGTAAATTCTGGACCTCTACCTTCAGTAATCAGATCTTTGATCTCTTGGATTTTAGCATCACCAATCTGACCCTTGTGGATTTCTTGCTCTAAGGTAGGTTCCACCTCAATAGTGACTCCTTTAGTGTGTGCAACTATTCCTAGGTTGAGTCTTCGAAAATCTTCTACTAACTCATCGGGTAGCTGAGCGACAATCGCTGCATGTACGTGCTCCTTTCGACTCAAGGCATCTGCAACCAAATTCGCCTTGCTCGGATGGTATTGAATCTCCAAGTCATAATCCTTGATGAGATTCAACCAACGACGTTACCTAAGGTTGAGATCCTTTTGAGTGAAGATATACTTTAAGCTCTTGTGATTAGTGTAGACTTGGCACTTAGTCCCCATTATATAATGTCTCTATATCTTTAGCGCATGCACTACGATTGCCAGTTCTAAGTCATGAGTGGGGTAGTTCAACTCATGTTTCTGCAACTGACGAGACGCGTAGGCTATCACATGTCCTTCTTGCATAAGAACACATGCCAAGCCTTGGCCGCACGCATCACAATAGATATCAAATCCCTTTTGCAGATCTGACATAATCAACACTGGGGGTGACATCAATCTTAACTTCAGTTGATTGAAACTATCTTGGCATTCCCAAGTCCATTTAAACTCTTTTCCCTTCTCTAGCAGTGAGGTCATAGGCTTCGAAATCTTGGAGAACCCTTCAATAATCACCGGTAGTAGCCTGCAAGTCCCAAGAAACTTTGGATCTCAATAACCGTGCTGGGAATGCTCCACGCCACAATTTCCCTGACTTTAGCAGGATCCACTGATATTCCACCATTAGAGATGATATGTCCAAGGAATGGCACTTAGTCAATCTAGAACTCGCACTTGCTGAACTTGGCGTAGAGTCTATTATCCCGTAGCTTTTGTAGCACCAACCGCAGATGTTCCTCATGATCACTATCACTCTTGGAATAAATAAGAATATCGTTGATGAATACTACAACGAATCTATCAAGATACTCCATGAACACCTTATTCATCAGATTCATAAAATAGGCTGGTGCATTAGTTAGTCCAAACAACATGACTATGAATTCTTATAAACCATATCGGGTTGAGAAAGTCGTCTTGGGAATATCAAATGGCCTAATCTTCAATTGGTGATAACCCGATCGGAGATCAATCTTGGAAAACACCCTGGAGCCTCTCATCTAATCAAATAAGTCTTCAATACGGGGTAAAGGATACTTGTTTAACAGTAACATCATTAAGAGATCTATAATCCACACACATCCTTTGTGATCCATCCTTCTTTTGTACAAACAGAACCGACGCTCTCCAAGGTGAGGAACTCGGACGAATGTACCCTACCTCATGTAATTCTATTAACTGTTTCTTAAGTTCTTTTAGTTCTTCTACGGACATCCTGTATGGCCGTTTTGAAATAGGAGCAGTTCTAGGTAAGAGATCAATGACAAAGTCAACCTCCCTATCTGGTGGCATCCCGGGTAACTCCTCTAGAATGACATCGCGGAAATCCCTAACCACACGAATGTTGTTGCCTACAAACTTCCCATCTACTAAAAATACGACGGGTCTGGTAGAGGCAGTTACGGTAATTTCAACTTCAAATCTTTCTCCTTTAGAGCTGGTGAGTTCTACAGTTCCCCTAGCATAATGTATAACTACTTTGGCCTTCCTTAACCATGACATACCAAGGATTAGGTCTATACTGCTTTCTTCTAATACTATAGGGGTAGCCCAGAATTCTCTTCCCATAATTGTCAAGGTTAATCTATTGGTCATATAATTTGCTTCGACATGCCCTTTAGGGGTAATTACTATTAGTTGCTTTTGCATATTTTGTAGTGGTAACTCATTTGTGTTGGCATATCAAGCAGAAATAAATGAATGTGTAGCACCAGAATCTAATAATATTGCTGCAGGAATTGCATTAATATAAAACATACCAATAGCGATGTCAGCTCCGTCTGCTGTAGCATCAGCACTGACTTGATTAACCCTAGCAATGCTGAATCCCTTGCTAGAACCTGGAGTGTGCTGCTTGGTTTGGACGGGGGTACTAGCAATCCTCTATGGGCATACATTAGCATAATGTCTAGTCTGACCGCACTTGTAGCATGTAGTGCCTGCACTCTATCCTATGAACCTCGCCGAGGTGCCAGTGGGGGCAGCCTGACGAGTATGTGGAGTCCCCATGTGGTGCAAACTGAGCTAGGCACTGACCTCTTCAAGAACGAGCCGGTGTACCCTAGGGTGGAACATAGCAAGGACAAACGCTACTGCTCCCCTAACCCTGGGTGATCGCCTTCCTCTTCATATCTCCCAACTGAACATGCTTGTGTTCAATAGCTAGGGCCTTGTCAAGCAGCCTCCGGAATGATGGAAAGGAGTGAGCCACCAGTGCATACTGCAATGGTCCATTAAGTCCTTCAATAAAGTGTTCCTGCTTCTTTTCATCCTCAGCCACTTCATCTGGTGCATATCTGGATAGTTGAATAAATCTGTCGCGGTACTCACTGACTGACATACTCCCCTGCTTCAGCGATAGAAACTCCTTCTTCTTTATCTTCATCAGTCCAACAAGAATGTGATAGTTTCTGAACTGAGTAGCAAATTCTGCCCAAGTGATAGTATCAGCAGCGTCATGGGCAGCGGTGTAAGAATCCCACCAATCAGCAGTAGGACCAGTAAGACAACCAGAAGCATAAAGAACCTTCTCCTGGTCAGAGCACTAAGCAATAATTAGCATCTTCTCCACTGACTTCAGCCAATCATCAGCGTGCAGAGGATTTGGAGAGCTGGCGAACGTCGGTGGCTTGTGGCTCATGAACTCTCGGTGCTTGTCCCAGGGTGGAAGTGGTGGTGGTGGTGGTGGAGGCATTGGAGCTTGCTGCTGTCGCACCATTCGTTCTTGACGCGTCTCCTCCCTCATCTCTTGCCTCTCCTTGTGCATCTCTTAGCGTTCCTGCCGCATCTACGCCTGCATATCTATCATAGTGTTCACCATCTATTGTAGCATCTGCATCTGAGATGCAACCACTGGATCAGTCAGAACCGATGGAGGATTCGGAGGATTAATCTCTACTTGCTGTTGTCTAAGCACCCTCCGGTTGTGTGGGTTGGTAGGTAGATCAATTCTGCCTCCCTTCCTGGTATTGACCATCTGAGTTAGAAATACATGGTAAGAAATAATTGTAGACAAGACGAGTAATTACGAGACATGTTACTTTGGGGGTTTTATTAGCTAAGTAGATTAGTGTGTCACCTACTAAAGCTAATACATTACCTTATGGTGGTACATGCTAGAATGCCCTTCTATAATATTTCAATCAATCAAAGAAGCAAATCAGGCATTTATCATCAGAACAATCATCCAATCATTTTACTAGAGAAAATAATTTTAATTTTGTCTTAGGTCTCCTATCTCTTTAGAGGGTCATAACTGTAGGATTCTAAAGTGTGAAATCCTCCTTGTCTTAGAATAGAAAAGGTAAGAGTAATCAGAGTAGAATAGTAGAAGGTGAGACATGATCAAGAAAAGTATAGAAAGAATCAGAGTAAGGTAAGTAGGTAAGGGTTTTGTCCAGTTCTATCTAGGTTTCGTCCTACAGTCAACATTTGCTCTAATACCACTTCTGTCACACCTAGATTTAAGGGATAAAACCAGGTGCATCTCATATGTGCGCCAAAGAAGAACAACACATATAATGACAAAGTGTATAGAGATAAATGTCAAAAATATCATAAATGTCATTATTACATAGCGGAAGTCTTAAACAAATAAATGATAAATATAAAGCGAACTAAATGTCCATCCATGGCACCAAAAAGCTGACTGGGAGACGCCACCTAGATCAACTCGTACTCCTCATTGTATGGCTCCTCCTAGACCACCAGTTCTTTTCCTGTGGCGAAGTTTATATATCACAAGTGTGAGCTCACAAAAGATCATAGCTCAACAATTTGTGGGGAATAATGTGCATGAACTCACCAAAGGTGGGAGTTCATTTGAAGTGTAAGGCTGATCAATAATAGGGGTTAAAGCTAAGCATTGCTTTCAATAAGTTGGTCAAATTTTATTAGCAGTTACTAAATGTAATTAAATACCAAACCAGAATAATAATAGATCAAAATTAATAATAAATCCCAATGCGATGCAAATGACAAATTGAATTTAGTTTCATAATTTAATCATGCGAGAATCCTGAGCTGCTCATGACCGCGAACACGGCTAGTATACCAATTGTACACTCTACAGAGGTTGTACCTTATACCCACAAGTCGTGTATCCCATGTTGCCTGGGTTTGCAATAAGGCCCTTAGACACTACCGAGGTGAATGGCTAGGGATCCACTACGAGGCCTTCACAAAGTTCCACTAGCTTTAGAAAACCCGCTACAGTTTCTAGGAAGGGCAATGCATGAATCCCCCCGTCTGACCGCCATCGCAGCAAAATCAACCCGGTAACCTCCCTACACGCCTACTCCCCTACTACCCTTGCCCCTATTGGGTAAGGTAGTCCTCCACTAGCTTTCCTAGTTAGTCAGTCAAGGGTGTCCCATTCCACCCTTGTGGTGGCACATGTTTCTCAAGTTAAGCTCCATGTTCCAATTAAAATAATAGTCTTATCATGAACAGAAATAGAACAATAATAAATAATTGGAACATAATCATAATGTAATATTAATCCCAAAACCATATATAGCAATAGCAATGACTACCCAAAAATTAAGGGGGAAACAAGGTGAAAAGATAACCAGAATAGTGTGACCTATTGGGTCTCATCAAAATTAAGCCTATGCATGAATAAAATGATTATAGAGAACATTATTGGGTAAATATAAGTGATCAAGGCCACAACTTGCCTTCAATGAGCTCCTGCTCAGCAGCTTCTACCTGCTGAACACCCGGATCCCATGTGGCTTGCTCGTCTACTCGCAACAGTACAAACAAACATGGTATAATAGAAATCAACATCACACCAAATATAAATACAGAATACATAATAATAATCTACGCATCGAAACGAGATCGTAGGAAAAAGAATCACTAAATTCGGATTTACGGATTTTAAGTTACGATTTTTCGAAGTATTTATGTGCTTGGTACGGAATAATTTAAGTAAACAATTTTAGTCTATGTTTTGTAACACCCTTGGTGTTACTATCACTAAAACTTGAGCATAACATCATTAGCATTAGCATTTCATATGTTTGATACACCTAGAATGCATTCACTAGGTAAAGATCTCAAGCAAGTTGTATTGTTATGGTTTTGCAAATAAAACCCTAGTGTAGGATACTTAACTCTAAATGGGGGTTAGAAGGGTAAAACAGGACCCAAATAGAGAAAACCCCAAAGATTAAGTGAAATAATCATAAAATGTTACCAAGGATGGACCTATATTACATTTACATCCCTGAGATACCAAAAACCCTAAATTGGAACCCTGGAAAACCCTAAACCTAAACCCTAGGGGGGTTAAGGGCAAAATTAGTCCACTTTTGGATTAAAGTGCAAAAACCATGATAATAAAGTGTCCTAAGTCATATGGATCACAAATATGTGGATTTGCAAGTTAAACCCTAAGTTTTGGGTCTAATTGCAAAAAGCACCACTTAAACCCTATACACCTAAGTCTGAAAATCAGTATTTTGGCTCAACTTTGGAGCTTTATAACTTTCAAAATAATGAAAATTCACCTTAGGGCACCACATCAAATTTGTAGCTCTATGGAAGGGGAACAACTTTGCTTAAGAGTGTAAGCATAGTTGTTATGAAGAAATGGAAGAAAAACACACTCAAAGTCAAGCTATCAGGTTATTGGAGTCTGAAATTCAGACTAACAGTGGTACTGGGTCATCTTTGGAGCTCTACAGATCATGATCTTCAAGGAATTTGCCCCAGGTCGATGTAGCAAAATTGTAGATCCTTTGTAGTAGAACAACTTTGCTATAGATGTTTGGGCTCGTTACCATAGAAAATGTGGAGAAATCTGGGCTTGAACTTGCTCTGTCATGTCGTCTAATGGTGATTCGATGGTACAGTAAACTGAAGTAGATCAGACCGCCAGCGCGGCAATCTCACCGCCGGCGACCTCTCCGCGCGTAGATTCGTGCCCCCGCCACCGTGATTCACGACCAGATCAACTGGATAATGCTTGAAGTCGTGTAAAGATCATCGCCGTGGATAACTTCGGCCAGTAAGTAAACCCGGCCGCCGTACTAGGCTCGCTGCGGTGAAATCCGATAAGCACACCGGTGACCGCCGCCTCTCGGCCTCGTGCCGTGTGTCTATACCTTTCCACCGCATCGCTGTGACCTGCTCTCGCTCTCCGTTGATCACCGGAGTAATTGCCACGGCATGGGACACGAATTCGTTGCGCCAGTACTCTTTCTCCCCTCCGGCCGCCAGCACTGCTCGGCCAAATTGAGCACCATCGCTTAAGCCCTCTATAAATTGAAGGCCGGGTCAGCTGCGCTATGTCATCACGAAACCAAAGCGCCCGCTCCCACCCTCAATCGTTCGCCAGAGCTCACGAATTTCGAGTTTTCCCCAAATCGGTTTATCACACCACGAAGAACACCTCGCCACGGTCAGCCACTCCTAGGTTTGTTCACGCCCTCTGTTACCTTTGTTTCAGTGTTAGTGAACTCCCCTGATGCTCCTCAACCAACCTAATTGAACTGAGTCCCCCTTAATTGCCAGGAACGCGTTCAACCCTCCGCTCCGCTCGCGGTCGTCGTGGCCAGAGTCAACCAGTTAGCTATTTCCGAAATTAAGTTAGGGGAAATGCTTGGGAAGGGTTCAATTCAGTGTCAGACACTCGGGAGCACCGGTCTTGGCCCCCTCTGGCCAGTCTAGCTCGCCGGAGCTTGGCTCCCTGTGCGGTGTGCTGTCGAGGGACGTCGGCGTGCGAAGAAATAGAACTTGGAGGGCTTCGGCGTAAATGTCAGCGACTGAATTAAATAGTGCACATGCCTATTCCTCGTTATTCAAAACCCTAAGGACCTCGGTGTAAAGTCAGCTCAGCGGGCGCGGGCGCACGCGCGCTTTCCTGTGCAGACTGGGCCGCTCGGGCTGCTTTCGGCCCAGTACTGTTTAATCTTTTCTCTTTTCTTTTTCTATTTTAGAAATCTGTAGAAAATTTCAGAAAAATGCCAAAAATGTCAAACCAATTTTCCTATATTCCTAATTTTCCATAGTATTTAATAAAAATAGTTCCATGATTTTTAGAGCAAATAAGGAATTTTGGAACATTTAAAATAGCTTAAAACATTGGTTCTAGATTTTTAGAAAATAGATAATAATTCCAAAAATGCCCAAACTTTTTATTTGAACTCTAAACATTATTTAGAAGCCTTGGGTAGAATTTGGTTTGATTTGGACCTTGTTTGATGCTTAGAACCCAAAACCCTACCCCCTGCCCTTTGAATTCCTTTACTGACTCCGGAAACCCAAGTTTCTCGGAGAACCGTGAAGGAAAATTGTATTCAAGACCTTAGATAACAAACTCTTATTATCTTTGCACTCTCATGAGCATTACATGGGCATTCATTATTATGTATGGTTATCTTTAGAAAACGAAGAAGAAGTTGAAGTAGAAGGAGAGAAGACTTCACCACCACCTCAGGAACCTCAGGCAGACAGCTGTTTTTATTTTGACATCTGTGGAACTGAGCCTGAATCACCTGTAAACCAAGGCAAGCCCCAGTGCATTTGCCACCTCCTTGACTCTTTTAAAATCTTTCTCACTTGCTTGATTTATTAAGTGATAGGAGTTGATTGATAAAACAATTCCTGCATTACCTTCCTTGAATTTGATTACCTTCCTTTGAATCCCTGTTTTATAAAACGTTTTTACTATGCTTAGTCTGTCTTTAGCAAAGAAAAAGGTTTTGTTTTTACAAAAGAAGATGTGGCAAAGTGGGAGGGATGTTTTTGAAAATAAAAATTTGATGGTGGATCCATCATGGCCATGATGGGTTCAACATCGGAAAAGATGTACCTCTGCCAGGTACCAAACTTTGGGTTGAAATCATTAAGCTGAGACCAGGTGGGTGACTTGCACGAGAAGAGAGTCTCGGTGTAGTGTCTCCATCTGAGCCGATTAAGGACCGTGTTGATGTAGGCTTGATGACCGAGGACCCTTTAACTGGTACATGCCTCGTCATAGGTAAGCTTTGCCTCGGGCAGACTAAGGCTAGAATAAGATACCACACAATGGGAGTGGAGAGATGGCGAGAGTAGCGTGTACCCTCCATGGCAAGAGGCTAGACGGTGGTGTATCTGTGCTCTCGGTTGGCGTGAACCTGATCTGGTCTTAAGAACCCCAATGGCGGGTTGACATATGCAAGGGTTAAGTGCTACATATGTCATGTGATCAGAGATCCTCAGCTGAGTATAATCGATTCGGATTGCCGTACCTTCACGGTTATGAAGACTTGGTCACTGACTTACACGTAGAAATCCAGTGAACTAAAGGTATGATGAAAAGACAGCTAGTATAGGCCAAGTGCTTGAACTAGGGTAGAAAGAACTCTAGATGTAGGTAACCTTACCTAACCTGACAATAAAATTGGATTTTAAGGATCCACTCATAGTAAGCTTTTCTGCAAAACAGAGTCTTTGATTCTTGATAAACCATACCTTGAATCCCTCTAACCAGCATACCCTTGAGAGTCTTTTCTTTAGTCGGGTAAGTCTTGCTGAGTAATTCCATACTCAGGGTTTTATTCCCTATTTTTTTAGGTGAGGAAGCAACAAACTTTTGTTGTTTCTGTTCCAAGGTGGTCTCAAAAGAAGAAAACCAAGAGTAAAGCTGCGGGAGGAAGGGTTCCTCCATAAAAACTTGTGTTGATACTTATCGGGAGGGGTTTTTGCCTCCCTTGGTTCTGTAATAATAATACTCTACACTCAGTTAATTATATCCTAGTCTGTAATATATAACTTTGTCTTACTTTTAATAAAGGTAAGTTTATGTAATCGCTTCCGCATTTTCGTATCTCTGATGATTTGTAATGTCTGCGTGACGGGTGAAACGCTCTTGAGAAAGGTAAGAAAAGCAGATACCGAACTTGTCAAGTGGTTCAGGAACACCTGCAGGGTTGTCTGAGGTCCGTTGGACAAGGACAACTGTAGGTGGGCCTAATGACTTGGGAGGTTCCGTCACAGCTGGTATCGGAGCGAAGCCCATCTCTACAAATATTATGAGGCATCTTCAAAAGAAAATTTTCTAAGACTTATCTCGAAAATTTCTTCCCTTCTTACCTAGTATCTCTGAAGAGTTTATATGAAAGACCAGAGAGGAAGAGTGCAATGTATAGAAGGTGTGAATCAACTGAGGTTGATTCTGTAATTAAACATGCATCATGCTAAAAATTATGCTAATAATATTTCCCCCTTAAGCAAAATGCCACCGTGTACAAGAAAGACTGCATGCAAGTCAACCGGGCCGATCGGTGTACCTCGTCACCAACTTGCCCCGAGACATGACGACAGCAGTAGCGGTAGTAATGATCCGATCAGGGATCCAGAGGCTCAAGTGAATCACCTTCAAACAGAACTCCATCGCAGGAATAACATATGGGTCACAAATGGCGAGAGAATCAATGAATATAGAAGCGACATCCGCCGCCTGCAAGATCAGCTCGCGGATCGAGATCTAGCGCTCAACTGGGCGGTTCACTCTTGTTCGCTTGCCTCGGCTAAAGAGGCGAAAGCTCGAGCCCGAGTAGAAGAGCTTAGCTCAGCTATTGATACCTTGCAGGCTTATTGTAATACTCTACATGAAGAAGTTCATGTATTGTACTCACAACTACACCCCCGTGTACCTGCGGATCCTGTTGGGACAGAAGCCAGACCTTCTCAAGTAGCGGGAGAAGCTTTGGGTGGCGAAATGGACCTTTTCAGGCCCCCTCCCTCTATGAAGTTGGTGAGTGGTCTCCTACACCCGACAGTGAGGCTACCAAGAGTGACAGGAAGCAGAAATAATATAGTATAGAAGTAGTACTGTTGTGTAATAGGTGGTGTAATCCTATTGTAAAGTACGAGTCTGTAACATTACCTTTTAAAGTAATGTGAAATGGATGGTTTATATGGCATATCATATTGCTCCCAATGTTCTTTGCCTCAGATGCCTTCCAAGACTCGCGCTCAGGATGGGGCTGGTACCTCCCGTGGGAGGGAGGCGACCCCAAATCCACCTCCAGTACCCCCGACACTTGCTGAGGCCATCGCTGCCTTGGTAAACACTACAGCAGAAAATACCCGCTTCCTGCGGGAGATGGCAGGCCAACCACTTCAACAACAAGGCGGGCGGGCCTATCCGCAAGGCCCCCAGGAGACATCTTATCTGGACTTCTCCAAGACGCGCCCTCCGTTGTTCGTCAAGGCAGAAGATCCTTTAGAGGCGAATGAATGGATCCGCGTCATTGAACAAAAATTTGGACTTCTTCGGTGTTCCGAAACTCAGAAGCTCCTATTCGCAGCTCAGCAATTGCATGGCCCTGCCAGTACATGGTGGGAAAACTTTGTGGTCGTTCAGCCGGCCGATCATCAGATTACATGGGATGAATTCAAGCTGGCCTTCAGAGAGCATTACATACCTGAAGGAGTCCTCCACATGAAACAGGAGGAATTCATGAAGTTGAAGCAAGGCGGAGATACTGTCACCCAGTATCTCAATTAATTTAATCACTTATCTCAGTATGCAATTGACCAAGTCAACACCGACATAAAGAAGAAGAAGAACTATTTCATGAGGGGTTTAAATGATCGGATGCAAAGGAAAATGGCTACCTGCATCGACCTCACATACGGAAGGGCTGTCAGCACAACACTGGCAGTTGAATCTAAGTATACAAGTTCTGGAAAGTCCAAGGGGAATGGAGGCAACAAGCCTAATCAGGGCCCCGAGAAAAGGCAACGGTTAATTCTCCGACCTTTTAATCAGGGTCGTTCTTCATCACGCCCACCCTCCTTCCCATTCAAACAACCAGTGTTTATTCGTCCTACCCCTGCCTCTACTACTACAAATCAGCCGGGTGCCCCTGGCACTCGTTTCCCTGCTCTTCCAAGCTCATCTACCGGCTGCTTTAACTGCAGGAAGTCCGGACATTTCATTAAGGACTGTCCGTACCCAAGGCAAAATCAATCAAATAATCAACAGAGTTCTGGAAGCTCCAAGGGAAATGTAGGCAATAATACTACGGGCCAGAATACAAAGTAAACAGGACGAGTTTATTACACTCAAGTGGCTACCACACTGGAAGGCGAACCGGTGATGATGGGTACGTTCCTCGTAGCCAACCACCCTGCACTTATTCTCTTTGATTCGGGTGCATCACATACTTTCATAAGCAAAAAGTTCGTGGAGAAACACTGCATTCCATATACTGAATCAAGGGAAGGGTTTAAAATACATTCGCCTGGGGGACAAATTTTTACCAAAGAAGTGGCTTATCAAGTGCCCATAACATTGGCCGGACGGGACTTTCCTACTAGTATGATTGTTCTAAAAGGCCAAGACATAGATATGATTTTGGGCATGAATTTGTTGGCCCAACATAAAGCGGTTCTCAACACTGATCTGAGAACAATCAGGTTGAGTTATGGCCAAGAAGAAATTCTTTTGTCTATCCCCATAGCTATTCCAGCTAGACCAATTGGCAGAATAAATGAAGCCATCATACCGGAGATCAAGGATATTCCGGTAGTATGTGAGTTCCTAGATGTCTTTCCAGAAGATTTTCCCAGATTGCCGCCCGAAAGAGATGTAGAGTTTGTAATTGAGTTGAAGCCCGGTACGGCTCCCATTTCTAGAAGATCGCATCGGATGCCTCTAAATGAATTGGCAGAACTCAAGATTCAATTGCAAGATCTACTTGAAAAAGGATTCATCCGGCCAAGCTCGTCACCATGGGGTTGTCCAGCCATCTTCGTTAAGAAGAAGGATCAAACATTGCGGATGTGCGTGGATTATCGACCCCTTAATGAGGTCACTATCAAGAATAAGTATCCTCTTCCTCGGATTGATATTTTGTTTGATCAACTGACTGGAGCGAGGGTATTTTCTAAAATTGATCTCAGGTCGGGCTATCATCGGATCCGTATAAGGCCCGAGGATATACCCAAAACCGCATTTACCACGCGGTATGGTTTATTTGAATACTTGGTAATGTCTTTCGGACTGACAAATGCTCCTGGCCACTTCACTTATCTGATGAACTCGATATTCATGCCAGAGTTGGACAAATTTGTGGTGGTCTTCATAGATGATATTTTGATATATTCCAAGAATGAACAGGAGCATGCTCAACACTTACGGATCGTATTGACGCGCTTAAGGGAACATCAGTTATATGCTAAGTTCAGTAAATGAGCGTTCTGGCTGGAAGAAATCCAATTCTTGGGACATGTGTTATCTGCCAAGGGGATTGCGGTAGATCCCAGCAAAGTCAAGGATATTTTGGAATGGAAACCCCCGACCACTGTTCATCAAGTCCAAAGCTTTCTAGGACTAGCTGGATATTACCGCCGATTTATACCAGATTTTTCTAAGCTTGTGAAGCCAATCACAAGTCTATTGAAGCATGAGACTAAATTCAATTGGTCTTCAAAGTGTAATGGAGCTTTTGAGAAATTGAAGATATTATTAACCACTGCTCCGGTATTGGCTCAACCGGATATTAATAAGCCCTTTGATGTGTATTGTGACGCATCAGGTAGTGGTCTCGGCTGCGTATTAATGCAAGAGGGCCGAGTAATCGCGTATGCTTCAAGGCAGTTGCGCAGGCATGAGGAGCATTATCCCACTCATGATCTGGAGCTAGCTGCAGTAGTTCATGCCCTGAAGATATGGCATCATTATCTGCTGGGGAATGTCTGTCATATTTATACAGACCACAAAAGTTTGAAATACATCTTTACCCAGTCTGAACTCAATATGAGACAAAGGAGATGGCTCGAGCTAATCAAGGACTATGAACTGGAGATCCATTATCACCTAGGCAAAGCAAATGTAGTGGCAGATGCACTTAGTCGCAAGGCCTTCTACCATTGTTTAACCATGAGGACTTCTGACACTACATTGTGCCAGGAGATGGAAAATTTGAACCTAGGAATGATTCAGCAAGGGACTTCAAATCACTTGAAGCTGGAGTCAGTCATCCTACAAAGAATAATTAACGCACAAAGAAATGATGAGGGTATGAAACATATACAGGAAAAGATAAGGGCTGGAGAAGCCAACTGTTTTAGAGAAGACAACCAAGGTGTTGTATGGTTCGACAACCGCATAGTTGTGCCAAAGAATGAAGTGGTTCGCCAGCAAATTCTAGATGAAGCACATCTTAGTCGCTATTCTATTCATCCCGGAAGCACTAAGATGTATCAAGATCTAAAGCAACATTATTGGTGGACAAAAATGAAGATTGAAATTGCACGCTATGTGGCTAGATGCGACACTTGTAAACGTGTCAAGGCCATACACCTGAAAGCTGCTGGTCCATTACAATCTTTACCAATATCAACATGGAAATGGGAAGATATTAGTATGGACTTTATTGTGGGATTGCCCAGAACCACGAAAGGGTATGATTCTATCTGGGTAATTATTGATCGGCTTACGAAAATTGCTCATTTTCTGCCAGTCAAGACATATTACCCGGTTCTCACCTATGCGGAATTATACATTACTCGCATTCTTAGTTTGCATGGTATTCCAAAGACTATAGTGTCGGATCATGGACCTCAATTCGTATCCAAATTCTGGGAAGAACTTCATAAATCCTTGGGTACTAAGTTGCTCCACGGTTCGACCTATCATCCTCAAACCAGTGGGCAGACTGAGAGGGTAAATCAGATACTTGAAGATATGCTGCGGGCATGTGTTCTGGAATTCCCACAAAAATGGGATAAATGTTTACCATTAGCGGAGTTCTCATATAATAATAGCTATCAAGAAAGCATTAAGATGGCACCCTTTGAAGCCTTATATGGATGCCAATGTCGTACTCCGCTAAATTGGTCTGAACCTGGTGAAAGGTATTTCTTCAGGCCTGATATGGTGAAAGAGACCAAAGAAAAGGTTCAGAGAATCATTCATAATCTGAAAAAAGCTCAAGCTCTCCAAAAGAGTAATGCAGACCAGCGACGCCAACCCTTGTACTTCCTCGTAGGAGATTATGTCTACTTGAAAGTTTCACCAATGAAGGGCGTATCGCGTTTCGGGGTTAAAGGGAAGCTTGCACCCCGGTACATTGGTCCATTCCCTATACTTGAACCGTGTGGACCAGTGGCATATCGACTTCAACTGCCCAAAACCTTGTCTGTTGTACATAATGTGTTCCACGTGTCTCAATTGAAGAAATGTCTTCGGGTTCTAGATCGAACCATCAAAGTGACAGATGTTATCCTAGAGCCAGACTTAACGTATTCTGAGCACCCTGTTCGAGTCTTGGATCAAAAGGACAGAGTTACCCGAAGAAAAACTCTCAAGTTTTACAAGATACAGTGGAACCAGCATTCCAAAGATGAGGCTACTTGGGAAACTCAAGACTTTTTAGACAAGAATTTCCCAGGCTTTTTAGCCTCTTGTAATTTGTAAAGTGTATAAATTGTTGTAATAAAGGAGTGAGCCCCAAACCACCCCTGCCTTGTACCAAAACTCAAGAAATAAAAATGTGAAGCATTTCCTTTTCCACTACTTACCCTAGGACTTTTAATCTCGGAACGACATTCTTTTATGTGGGGGAAGGATGTAACACCCCTGGTGTTACTATCACTAAAACTTGAGCATAACATCATCAGCATTAGCATTTCATATGTTTGATACACCTAGAATGCATTCACTAGGTAAAGATCTCAAGCAAGTTATATTGTTATGGTTTTGCAAATAAAACACTAGTGTAGGATAGTTAACTCTAAATTGGGGTTAGAAGGGTAAAACAGGACCCAAATAGAGAAAACCCTAAAGATTAAGTGAAATAATCATAAAATGTTACGAAGGATGGACCTATATTACATTTACATCCCTGAGATACCAAAAACCCTAAATTGGAACCCTGGAAAACCCTAAACTAAACCCTAGGGGGGTTAAGTGCAAAATTAGTCCACTTTTGGACTAAAGTTCAAAAACCATGATAATAAAGTGTCCTAAGTCATATGGATCACAAATATGTGGATTTGCAAGTTAAACCCTATGTTTTGGGTCTAATTGCAAAAAGCACCACTTAAACCCTATACACCTAAGTCTGAAAATCAGTATTTTGGCTCAACTTTGGAGCTTTATAACTTTCAAAATAATGAGAATTCACCTTAGGGCACCACATCAACTTTGTACCTCTATGAAAGGGGAACAACTTTGCTTAAGAGTGTAAGCATAGTTCTTATGAAGAAATGAAAGAAAAACACACTCAAAGTCGAGCTGTCAGGTTATTGGAGTCTGAAATTCAGACTAACAGTGGTACTGGGTCATCTTTGGAGCTCTACAGATCATGATCTTCAAGGAATTTGCCCTAGGTCGATGTAGCAAAATTGTAGATCCTTTGTAGTAGAACAACTTGGCTATAGATGTTTGGGCTCGGTACCATAGAAAATGTGGAGAAATCTGGACTTGAACTTGATCCGTCAGGTCGTCCGATGGTGATTCGATGGTAGAGTAAACTGAAGTAGATCAGACCGCCAGCGCGGCAATCTCACCGCCGGCGACCTCTCCGCGTGTAGATTCGTGCCCCCCGCCGCCGTGATTCATGACCAGATCAACTGGATAACGCTTGAAGTCGTGTAAAGATCATCGCCATGGATAACTCCCGCCAGTAAGTAAACCCGACCGTCGTACCAGGCTCGCTGCGGTGAAATCCGATAAGCGTGCCGGTGACCGCTGCCTCTCGGCCTCGTGTCGTGTGTCTATACCTTTCCACCGCATCGCCATGACCTGCTCTCGCTCTCCGTTGATCACCGGAGTAATTGCCAGGGCATGGGACACGAATTCGTTGCGCCAATACTCTTTCTCCCCTCCGGCCGCTAGCACTGCTTGGCCAAATTGAGGACCACCGCTTAAGCCCTCTATAAATTGACGGTCGGGTTAGCTGCGCTATGTCATCATGAAACCAAAGCACCCGCTCCCACCCTCAATCGTTCGCCAGAGCTCACGAATTTCGAGTTTTCCCCAAATTGGTTTATCACACCGCGAAGAACACCTCGCCACGGTCAGCCAATCCCAGGTTTGTTCACACCCTCTGTTACCTTGTTTCAGTGTTAGTGAACTCCCCTGATGCTCCTCAACCAACCCAATTGAACTGAGTCCCCCTTAATCGCCGGAAACGCGTTTAACCCTCCGCTTCGCTCGCGGTCGTCGTGGCCAGAGTGAACCAGTTAGCCATTTCTGAAATTAAGTTAGGGGAAATGCTCGAGAAGGGTTCAATTCAGTGTCAGACACTCAGGAGCACCGGTCTTGGCCCCCTCCGGCCAGTCTAGCTCGCCGGAGCTTGGCTCCCTATGCGGTGTGCTGTCGGGGACCTCGGCGTGCGAAGAAATAGAACTTGGAGGGCTTCGGCGTAAATGTCAGCGACTGAAGTAAATAGTGCGCAGGCCTATTCCTCATTATTCAAAACCCTAAGGACCCCGGTGTAAAGTCAGCTCAGCGGGCGCGGGCGCGCGCGCTTTTCTGTACAGACTGGGCCGCTCGGGCTGCTTTAGGCCCATTAGTGTTTAATCTTTTCTCTTTTCTTTTCTATTTTAGAAATCTGTAGAAAATTGTAGAAAAATGGCAAAAATGTCAAACCAATTTTCCTAGATTCCTAATTTTTCATAGAATTTAATAAAAATAGTTCCATGATTTTTAGATCAAATAAGGAATTTTGGAACATTTAAAATAGCTTAAAACATTGGTTCTTGATTTTTAGAAAATAGATAATAATTTCAAAAATGCCCAAACTTTTTATTTGAACTCTAAACATTATTTATAAACCTTGGGTAGAATTTGGTTTGATTTGGACCTTGTTTGATGCCCTACCCCCTGCCCTTTGAATTCCTTTACTGACTTCGGAAACCCAAGTTTCTCAAAGAACCGTGAAGGAAAATTGTATTCAAGACCTTAGATAACAAACTCTTATTATCTTTACACTCTCATGAGCATTACATGGGCATTCATTATTATGTATGGTTATCTTTAGGAAACGAAGAATAAGTTGAAGAGAAGGAGAGAAGACTTCACCACCACCTCAGGAACCTCAGGCAGACAGCTGTTTTTATTTTGACATTTGTGGAACTGAGCCTGAATCACTGTAAACCAAGGCAAGCCCCGGTGCATTTGCCACCTCCTTGACTCTTTTTAAATCTTTCTCACTTGCTTGATGCATTAGGTGATAGGAGTTGATTGATAAAACAATTCATGCATTACCTTCCTTGAATTTGATTACCTTCCTTTGGATCCCTGTTTTATAAAATGTTTTTACTATGCTTAGTCTTGCTTTAGCAAAGAAAAAGGTTTTGTTTTTACAAAAGATTATGTGGCAAAGTGGGAGGGATGTTTTTGAAAATAAAAATTTGATGGTGGATCCATCATGGCCATGATGGGTTCAACATCGGAAAAGATGTACCTCTGCCAGGTACCAAACTTTGGGTTGAAATGATTAAGCTAAGACCGGGCGGGTGACCTGCACGAGAAGAGAGTCTCGGTGTAGTGTCTCCATCTGAGTCGATTAAGGACCGTGTCGATGTAGGCTTAATGACCGAGGACCCTTTAACTGGTCACATGCCTCATCATGGGTAAGCTTTGCCTCAGGCAGACTAAGGCCAGAATAAGATACCATGCAATGGGAGTGGAGAGATGGTGAGAGTAGCGTGTACCCTCTATGGCAAGAGGCTGGACGATGGTGTATCTGTGCTCTCGGTTGGCATGAACCTGATCTGGTCTTAAGAACCCCGGTGGCGGGTTGACATATGCAAGGGTTAAGTGCTACATATGTCGTGTCATCGGAGATCCTCAGCTGAGTATAATCGATTTGGATCGCCGTACCTTTGCGGTTATGAAGACTTGGTCACTGACTTACACGTAGAAATCCAGTGAACTAAAGGGATGATGAAAAGACGACTAGTATAGGCCAAGTGCTTGAACTAGGGTAGAAAGAACTCTAGATGTAGGTAACCTTACCTAACCTGACAATAAAATTGGATTTTAAGGATCCACTCAAAGTAAACTTTTCTGCAAAACAGAGTCTTTGATTCTTGATAAACCATACCTTGAATCCCTCTAACCAGCATACCCTTGAGAGTCTTTTCTTTAGTCGGGTAAGTCTTGCTGAGTAATTCCATACTCAGGGTTTTATTCCCTATTGTTTTTAGGTGAGGAAGCAACAAACTTTTGTTGTTTCTGTTCCAAGGTGGTCTGAAAAGAAGAAAACCAAGAGTAAAGCTGCGGGAGGAAGGGTTCCTCCATAAAAACTTGTGTTGATACTTATCGGGAGGGGTTTTTGCCTCCCTTGGTTCTGTAATAATAATATTCTGCACTCTGTTAATTATATCCTGGTCTGTAATATATAACTTTGTCTTACTTTTAATAAAGGTAAGTTTATGTAATCGCTTCCACATTTTTGTATCTCCGATGATTTGTAATGTCTGCGTGACGGGTGAAACGCTCTTGGGAAAGGTAAGAAAAGCAGATACCGAACTTGTCAAGTGGTTCAGGAACACCTGCAGGGTTGTCTGAGGTCCGTTGGACAAGGACAACTATAGGTGGGCCTAATGACTTGGGAGGTTCCTTCACATGTTTCATGTTCAAATAGAGTTACTAAGTGATGAACAATATTAATATCAAATTATTGCAACTGAAATGGAGTGAAAAGGAATTAAAATGAATTTTCTATGAATTAATTGAGTTTCTGGAATTATTTGTATACTAAAAAATCAATTTCAATAATAATTTATTCATTTTCTCTGTCCCCAGGACTACGCACATGAATACTGGAAAGCGCAGGGGCGACTGCATAAAAAAACTAAGACCAGTGTAACCCGCGCAGGACTGCGGATCAATTCCATGATTTCCGAGGGGCTCGTACCTAAAATGTACAGCCGAAGGGGTACGCTGCTATTATAGCCACCCGATTAGATCCGACGGCTACCAAGCAGCGGCTGAAACGTGATCCCTAAGATCTAATCCTGACCGTCAGGATCCGAATCAACAGTGGAGATCGTACATAATGGTGATGACTCACCGACCGACCAATCTAGGATCAACGGTCCGCAATCCATTGAACGAAAGGGTATGGATCTTCTAATCGTGGCCGCAACAAATGGATCCGACGGTCGGGATTCTATGGTTCTAAAGGGACAATTCCGATCAAATCAGAGTCGCTCATTCGTAAATCGAGGGTCAGCATGCTATCTTCCCTACCGAGCCATCTACAGAGGCGGTGGCGCCCCAATTCACGATGGGGGACATCGTCGGCAGGTACTCCAGGCCCGAGCCCCGCCCAAAACTCCGATCCGATGGGTGAAAACTATAGTAGAGATGGTCACGGAAATAGGGAGGATTAGCTCACCAAGTATTGGAGAGTGGGTTATCCCGATCACGGTGAAGGGTGGAACCCGCGGCGGCAAAAGCTCTGGTGAGCAATTCGCGTCGGTACAATGTCGGATCCCCACTGTCGTGCCCGCGAGTAGTATCACCACACTCACGTGCAGACCACCGACCTGACTTCAGCGCGCTGGAGGTCCTGTCACGCAGACAACCACGTAGCATCCTTGATTCCTCTCTCTCTCAACACGCACGGCGCCAATGGAGAAAGGGAGAGGAAAGGAGGGGGTCAGCCTGTATATATAGAAGGTAAGGCATAGCCAGATAGCAACGCACGGAGTCCGGCCAGGTAGTGGGGTCAGCATGGGTTGCGGAGAGTGCGGTTGTGGCGTCGTAGCTCCAAATTAGGTGGAGGTAGGTGATGACGCGCGGGTCCCGTGCGGCAGTGAACGTGCGCGAGGTGGACACGACTGGTAGGTGGGTCCGGTGCGCGGTGAGAGGATCCGCTCCGTGGGTATGCGACCGCCACTAGCGGGAAGGGCCCATTTGTCGGTAGTCGGGGCAGCTGCAGTCCGACGGGGCCCAGTGTCAGCGCCGGTTTCTGGTTCATGAGCGTGCGTGGAGAATGGGGAAGTGGGACGAATGAAGTTGGGCCGCCCATAGGTAAAATCCGCCCAGGTGAGTATGGTTGCCCTTTTCTTTTTCTTTTATTTTTTTGTTTTGCTTTTCCTTTTTAGTTTGAAATTCAAATTTGAATTCAAACAGTGCTATGAACTTATACTCTAATTAATGTACAAGAACAGGCATAGTGGTATGGAATGGGTTTAATTATTTATATTTTTATTTTCTTTATTTTTGTTTAGTATTCTTTCTTCCTTTTCTCCAAATCTAAATTTCCAAAATTAGATTTAGTGCCCATTTCACCATTTGTATTTTTTTCTATTGTCATTATCTTTATGTGTGAATGCACAAACAAATAAACCTCAGCATGATGCATAAGTTATTTACGTGTCATCTGTTTATTATTCACTTTTAAATAGAGTTAGTCACATGTGATAATAAGTAAAGGTCATAAAATATGGAGATCAACTCTATTTTCATAGTTTACACTTTTGGGTATTACAGCGAGGAGGTGTCGCTGTAGAGTATAGTGCTGGGTGTAATTACTGCAGTGGGGTTACAGACCGTGGAAAAAGGCATATGGTTCCTTTGTCCTAAAACCGCAGTGGGTTTTCTCAAGCTAGTGAAACTTTATAAAGGCCTCGCTGTGGATCCCTAGCCATTCACCTTGGAAGTGTCTAAGGGTCTAGCTAACCCAGGCTAAAAGGGAAATGTGTCTTGTGGGTAAAGATGTGCAACCTCTGCAGAGTGTAAAACTGGTATATCAGTTGTGCTCACGATCAAGAGCGGCTCAAGATTCTTGCATGATTAAATGATGGAATTAAATTTAACATGTCATACATTGCATTATGGGAATATTTCTATATTGATCAAGTGTTTAATAGGGTTGGTATTTACTTATACTTAGCAATTGCTAATAAAATTTTGACCAACAAAATTAAAAATCAATGCTCAGCCTTAACCACATTTCTTAGTAAGCCTTACATCATATGAACCCAACCGTAAGTGAGCTCATACGCATTTTCCCACACTTGTTAAGAGATGACCGTATGGGAGCTCACCCTTACTATAATCACACCAGGTCAAGAATAGGTACCGCCGGAGGAGCAGGAAGGATGCGACGATGAGTTCGAAGAGGTCTAGATCATTGTCTCATAGTAAACTATGGTTACAGAGGATTATTGTCGTCATATGATGTAATTTATTTAGTTATTTTGTACAAAACTCCTATTATATAATAAAGATGTGACAATGATTTCCGTACCATGAGTAATCATATGTGTGAGACTTTCTAGCACACATTTGAAATGCATTGGATTTGTCCTTAGATCCGGGTATGATATACACTAAAGTCCGGTCGGATCTGTTTCCATGTTTTTCGTGATCTCATTATCATGGGTCAAGATGCCCTTAACTCGACCCTCCACAAGTATATATATTTATACACGTCCCCTCGGTCATCAATGTCACACCCGGTTTTAGAAGGCAAACCGAATGCGAACCATGTACGTGCCAGGATCAACAATTCACGTACACAACAGTTACATAACTGGACATCATCACACAGTGCTCAGATAATAACATAAAAGGTAGTAATAGTCGATTACATCATGATGTCCAAAACATCCACATAGTCATTAACATTTATCAAAGTGCGGAAAAGAAATGTAGGTACACACGGCCTTCACAGGCAGCCGACTGAGGGTTTGCCGCTAACCCACGCCTGGAACTCGTCGTACTCTTGGAACTCTTAGAAGTCTTCTTCCATGACTTAATCTTCTCCTGAGCAGTGGTTGCAACGTGGACAACCTGGGGGGTTTGGTGTGTAAAGCAAGGGTGAGTACACATCAACATACTCAGCAATTGTCCCGTTTGGCTGTAGTGGACTAGCTTTATGTGGGGTTAAGTCAAGCAGTTGCTTTTAGTAGGTCAGGTTATTATTACAATTAGAAAGCCAGGTTTTAGCATTAACCCAAGTTGTTAACCCAAAGTACCCTTTCCAAACAGAAAGAATACCACTTACCATTACCATAAGCATAAGTATAACCATCATCCTCGTCACCACCTGTGAACCAACCATCTCTGATCAAAGTATCTCTAATCAATGGAGCTCCCTTGGCCGCTCATAACCACGAGCACGACTGATCTATCAGTTTCATAAAACTCTGCAGAGGTTGTGCACTTTACCCACAAGCCGTGATTCCCTCTTTCCTCGGGCCGATCAAACCCTTAAACACTACCAAGGTGAACAGGCAGGGTTTCACTATGTAGCCTTTACAAAGATTCACTGAGGCTGTAGTCGCCCGTTAGGTTTCCTAAATGTACCGCACTCCTCCCTAAGGGGCAAACCAACCCTGGCATAGCGAGCCGCATACACCGAGCCCCATTAACGGCACAACGGAGAAGCGAACTTCACCTCAGTTCCTCTAATTATTCAGCTAAGGGCGTCCCATTCCACCCTCATGGTTGCACTGTTTTCCCGGGCGGTCATCCAACGAACCAGTCCTTATGGAAAGGCACTAAAGAAACAGCTAGAGTCCCCTTAAATGTCACAGTACCATCATCATATTCAAAATGGAAAACAGCGTATCATAGATAATCTCATCATGTTCATTGATTAATGTGAAGCACTAGCATATGGCTAAACCAAAATAACCCAACCAAAATAGGTAAACAAGGACAAGATAAACAAAAGCTAGTCAATCCTTAAGTATACATTGTGTAAACGCGGGGATTGAATTATAAGAATGAGTAGGACATAGATGGGTCAAGGGACACTTGCCTTCACCAACCAGCTGCTGCTCAGGGTCTTCACCTGCAACTCCTTCGGACTCCACCAACTGACCATTATCTATATGAGTTCAAACATACATTCCACAAATTTAATTCAAAAGAACAGTACACCATGCAATAAAATATTATAAATAAACAGACGCTCGGTGCAGGGCTCACACCTACGACTAAGCGAGAAAGAGAGAGTAACGGTCGAGGCTACGGTCGAAGGGCGATCGCGTTAGACGATTATAGATTAAAGTACTCGTCTAAGCTTAATAGTATTAATTTGACAATCGCGTTATGCATAAATCAAATTTATACTATGCGATTAATTATTATAAACAATTCAAGGTAGATTTAAAAGGATTGTCGCGCGGCGGAACGCACGATGTCATACGCGAATTAAACCGAGAATAAAGTGAGTCGTCGTGCGGCGAAGCGCATGACAGCGTACGTCACTTAAACTGAAACTAGAACAAGATGTCGCGCGACTAAACTCAGCTCTCTCCTTCTTATGTCTGCTGTTGGGATTTAATCTGCCTGAGCAAGTTAAATCCAACAAGGGGATGGAAAGAGTGTTTGCAGAGTTTAGCACAGAATGCCAAAAGCTTAATCTCCCACATGTGGGCACTGTACGGGGGTATTTATAGGTACTCGAGGGGCTGCCTGTTACTGTCAAAGACGTTTAGACCCTCGAGTACCTGGTTTATCCCCAGAATATTCCCACGAGGGGAGGTTACAGATAGTCATTAAGGTAAACCCTATTACAAACATGGCCCTTATCGCACCTGACCTCACGGGGCCCATCAATATGTGTCAAATCACACATGGGCCTACTCAGGCGAACGGGGGCACGGGAGGCCCATAGACCTCGGCGGGGCCTTCGTCTAGCAACACCAGATCGAAGGGGGTCGCACTGGTCTCCGTCCGGGCGACGCCCCCAGCTTGTGCTGACGTGTTGTCGATGTAGCCTACATCAGCGTGATGAGAGGACGAAGTTGTAGAGCGAAGGGTAGCGTGTTCGCCTTTGCCCCAACATTTGCCCTCTGCGGGACCAGTTCGACTAAGTCAGCTAGTGCCGAAGACACCGCTAGATGGTGAAGACGCTGCCCTCGCTCGAAGTGGTCCCACGGGGGTTTTTGAAATGTGACCATTGATGGACGTATTATTGTTGGACTGCATGTTTCCCGAGGCGTCGCGTCGTGCCTATAAAAAGCCGACCGCGCCGGGCCTGGTCTCGTCTTCCGTTTGCGCTGTAGAAACCCTAGTTTTTGTGAACTGCTTGCTTGGCCTCCTTGCTCTCCCGCTTCGAAACTCTAGCCCGCATCAAGTAGACCGTGCGCCGCTGTCGACGGTACGTTGCAATGTCTTCTTCTTCGTCTGCTGCAAGTGCGTCATCGGCTGCGCCATCGTCCGAGGATACTTTGAGCAATTTGGCGGTGATGGAGCTGTAGCCTGGCCATACCGTAGAGTTCGGTACCTTGAGGATTTCCTCGGTCTGTGTGCTGGAGATGCAGCGAGTTGGATACTTTGGTGATGGCGTCGGGTGGGTTCCGGGTGCAGAGGAGATTCCCGAGCCTAAAGGCGAGTTGGTTGTTTTTGAGGCATTTTTTGTCGCTGACCTTCGCCTTCTGGCGCATCGCTTCGTGGCAGAGGTGCTGTGAAGGTTCGAAGTGCAGGTCCACCAGTTGACACCGAACGCCGTGGTTGCGCTGGCGAAGTATGTTTGGGCGGTTACTTTGTACGGTGGGCAACCATCTGTGGAGGTATTCGCCAAGAATTATTGCCTGCATTGGCAGAAAAGGAAAATAGGAAATAAGATTGCACAATTTGGATCATGCACCTTCACACCGAGGACTGGAAAGACTTCGGCGGAAGTCGTGGAGATAGTCCCTTGTGCCAGGAACAAGTGGGGTAACTGGTGGGATTTTTGGTTCTATGTGTCTCCTGGTGATGTCGAAGACCTGCCTAGCCTCCCTCCGGCCATTTTATGTTCACATTGTTATGTGGCGTTCCCTCAATTCGAGGTGGCGGAGGATGATAAGGACGAAGGGGCCCTTCAGTATGCCGCCCGCTTGAGTAGTGGGCGCGATTTGGTTGAGGAATTTATCAGATATGGAGTGTGGCCCTTGGCACATGGATGGGTACTGGGCGATGTATGCCCCCAATGGATGCCAACCCTAGGTGAGCAGATGGTGCGATGTTCTGCCCTCGTTGTGGATTTACGTGGTCCGAACCCAACCGCATTTGTACGCGAGGTGGAGGCCAAGGCCGTGAAGATTGTGGGGAGATATGTGCCGAGGACGGAGACTCTGAGGAGTTGGGATATCTGTGGTTCGAATGTTCGGTTGAATCACGTTTTTGAGTTGAACCATTTGCCGTATGCCGGCTACCCGGGGGACAATGATGCCGATGACGCTGCTGTCCGCCATGGGAAAAAAGGTGGTGACAACGGTCGACGAAGGCCCTTTGCGGGGTGCTGCGTCGAGCGCGGCCGCCAAGAAGAGGAAATTAGGTACAACGATTGAGGGATTGAGGGCTTCCAAATGTTTTGCTGCGGATTTATTGGTGACCTGCACGGTTCCCGGGGAGACGATGTCTTCGCCCGAGCTCCGAGAATCATTCGCGAGAATGCTGAAGGTTACCAGGGGTCGCTGGCCTAGGAATGTTCTGATTCCCCGGGCGGCCGATGAGGACATGTTTACGTCTCGATTAGCTCGTGAGATGAAAATTTTCCCTTACGGACGGAATGTTGCTGTTGTTGTATCGGCAGTGATGGAGAAGGATCGCCAAGCCGCGCCGTGGAAATGTCGGGCATTCGCGAGGGTTGGGGACCCGTGGCGTGAGATCAAAATGGCGCGGGCGAGCGCGAAGACTGTCGCCCCCGGCACCAGCGTGCCTCCGCCTGGCGCGCCTGGCACCAGCGCGCCGCTGCCTGCCATGCCCACACAAGAGAGAAGGCCGACGTTGCCACCGCGCACTGCGAAGTTGACAGTGGGTGGCACCGAAGTCTCACTGGATATTTCCATGGAGGACTACCTGATGGGCGGGGTCATGATGTTCGACGTCCACACTGGGCAAGGACCCGCCGGTGAGTGTTTTTGTTTTGTTTATTTTTTTATGGAGTCTGGTATTCTGACATGACCATGGTGCAGTAGCGGAGTCTAGGAAACTGGCTGTTGTCCTAGCATCGGCGGCGGCTGGCCCCATTGTTGTGGCGTCCGGGGCAAAGGGGTCTACACAGGACCCGTGGTCCAGGTTTTGCGCCAGCAGCGAAATTGCTTCGGCCACCACGAAGGACGTGGCTGGCTCAGTTGCGCAGCAGCTGAAGCACGTGAGTAATTTTTGCCTCTGGTGGTTGCTTTTTTATATTATGACTTCAAATTTGACAGTCTTTGGTGCCAGGCGGCCGCCTTCGCCGAGCATATCGCGTCGAGGGCGCTGACCTTGGAGTTTGCTGCCGAAAGGCGGCGACTTGAGGGGAGGATTGAGTGCCTCCGAACACATCATACTGAGGCGGTACGAGACAAATCAGCCGCGGAGAACAGGAGCCGCAACTTGCTTGAGAAGCTATCGACGGTGGAGGCTGAGAAAGAGGACCTCGGCCGCCGGCATGTGGCAGAAGGAGAACGCGGACAGGGCCCACGCGGAGGCCTAGGCTACCCGCGCCGAGGCCAACCTCTCCCTCCAACGCGCCACCGACGCGGAGTCGGGGCACAGGAGTCTTCGCGGCTATCTAGATAGAGCGGAGGCCTCCACTCGCATAGGGGTCGACCGAGCGCACAAGTTGCTTATGGACGCGTACCGCAAGCTTGGTGCGCGTACCGCCCCCTTTGACGCGTCTGGCGAGGAGGTGGGCCTCCGCTTCCTCGGGTGGTTGCAGGAGGAGCTAGAGCTACTCCCAGCGATTGTGACGGGTCTCATGTCCTTCGTCTCGCTCATTAAATGTGAAGGAGCTGTGAATGCCTTGTCCCGCGAGAGGTGCAGGCACTTTGAAGTTTTTGACCGAGCCAATGAGGACTTCGATCGTGGAATCTTCCAGGTCGAAGATGAGGTGCTAAAGCGGTCCGCTGGGGCGCTTTACGATAGGATGTGGGGCCCTCACGACTGCAACACTGTCCGGGAGAGGTCTGACCGGGCGCTGGAGCAGATGCGTGATTTTTTTAAAAAAATATGAATTTATATTTTGTGCTATTTCTGTAGATGGTGAATGATGAAGAGGTTGAGGACTTCGGTGGCCTGGAGAGCTCAGGGACCTGGGCAGAAGATGCGAGGGTGGGGGTTGGAGAGCAACCGACGCCACCTGTCGGCCCTAGCGAGGACCCTGCGACGGTCGCCATGCCATCTGGCGAAGACACTCCGGCGGCACCTGCGCAGGCTGCCGAAGACCCTGCAGCGCCGGCTGCCCTTCACAGGTGGTGGGGTCGTGTTAGGGGTGTTGGATTTAGGACCTTATTTTTGTGATACTGAAAGTCGGTTGCTGCGCAGGTTCCGACATCTGGGCCTGCGCAAGCAACCCCTACTGATGATGTTAATTTTGTGGCGGCCGCGAATGCGATGCCTGTTAATGAAAATTTGTCTGGTTCGGAAACTGGGTCTTGGTCGTCTGATGGGGTGAGTTTGAGAGTCTGTTTTCGTGGACTGAAGAGTCTTTGGATGAGGATTTGGATTATTTTGCTGCGTTGGATGTGGCCGTGGCGGAGTCCGTGCCACGGCTGGAAGGGCACGAAGCTTCCGATTCTCCGGCTGGGGCGAGGACCAAGGAGCACTGCCGGCGCAAAGTGGTGTCGAAGCATAGAGTCGGCGAGATGTCGTGAAGTGGTAGAGGTCGTCGGATGGGGATGGAGCGAACCTGTCTTCGGGTGGATCGGGGTGGCCAATGAGATTTGTTGTCCTCGTCGTCCGGGACATGTATGGGGAGAGGGATCTTTAGAATCTTTTTGAGGGTGAGGAGTTGAAAATGATGTTGTTTAATTTTCGTGTGGCAGGCCTTATCCCGAAGGCTGAGCCGATGTAGCGTATTTGCTGCCCTCACTCTTGTCTTGTGGTAGTGAGTGAAAACGCTGCCCTCCCCCGGCTCGCAATAAAGAGGGAGGGCAACAAAATTGTTCTTGTTTGTGCGTTGTGGCCGGTGGCCCTTCCCTTTGTGTTTGTAAACTATGACAACTTTGTTTGTTGTTTGTGTAACATGGCCAGTGGCCCTTTGTTGTGTGTATGTAACCTTATGACAAGATTTGTTTGTTGTGAAATGAGATGAGGACTCCGCATCACGCATTTGTTGTGCTTCTCCGGCTGCACCCCTAGGCGACTTTTGCACGAATTTGTCTTTCAGTAAAGACCTCGTATCGTGCACTTGTTGTGCTTGTCCGGCTGCACCCTTAGGCGACTTTTGCACGGATGTCTTAAAGACTTTGTATCGTGCACTTGTTGTGCTTGTCCGGCTGCACCCTTAGGCGACTTTTGCACAGATGTCTTTCAGTAAACACTTCGTATCGTGCACTTGTTGTGCTTGTCCGGCTGTACCCTTAGGCAACTTTTGCGCGGATTTTGTCGCACGCGAGGGTAGTCTACGCTACCTGTCGTGGTGACTTCGTATTTGTCGAATGTTGAAGGCTGTCGGAGCGGTCTTTTTCGACATGGTAATGATGCTTGCATATTTTTTCTTTTTGCGGGGGCTTTTTCGTTGGTATATTATATGGCGCCGCCTCGGTAAAAACCTCACCCCTCGGGAGGAAAAGAGTGCGGGCCTGAATAGCATTGCTCAAAGAATTACAAAGGCGCTTAGGCCTTGGGACTTAAATGAAAAATTTCCAGAGATTGTCGATGTTCCAGGAATGTTCTAAGTCTTCGTCGGACGACGTTGCTAGCCTATAAGCACTGGAGGATGCCTTCGCCTTGACTATGTAAGGCCCTTCCCACTTTGGCTCTAGCTTGCCCCGGGACTCTTGTGGCAGAACCTCCAAGTTATTGGGCCCACATGCACCTGTCCTTGTCCCAAAGACCTCAGACAGCCATGCATGTGCACCAGATAACTCAACAGGATCTGTCCGATTGCCCCAAGGACATCAGATAAACCACTTTCAACCAGAACCGCGGGATTAAGTAACACAAATCACACACACCAATATTGTTGCAGCGGAAATCTTACTACCAAATTTTACAGGTTACAAAAATTTTACATTAGTTTATCGGAGTGATTACAAAAGTATAAGTTTGAAATATATATGCTAGCTCAAGGGATCATCCTCAATAAGAAGTATAGAAGGGTTACTTAGACTTATAAGAAGGCCGAGCCCACCGGCACTTAACACCATCAACAACAGCACAAAGTTAGAACCTGAAAAACAACAGGGAATAAAACCCTGAGTATGGAATTACTCAGCAAGTCTTACCCGACTAAGGAAAAGACTCTCAAGGGTATGCTGGATAAATAGGAGTCAAGGAGAGGCTTTAGCAAAGATCAACTTATACTTTTGCAGAAGTAGCTTACTAAAGTGAGTCCTTACTTTCAATCTTTTAACGCCATATTAAGTATTAATAGACTCTATTTGCATCTAGTCTAATTTCAACATCTCATCAATACAACATCATTTTTATCCATAGTGTTCACATCCTGACTTTAAGTTGTAGAAAAGTGACCAAGTCTTCATAACCGCGAAGGTACGGCGATCCGAATCGATTATACTCAGCTGAGGATCTCCAATCACACGACATATGTAGCACTTAACCCTTGCATATGTCAACCCGCCACCGGGGTTCTTAAGACCGGATCAGGTTCACGCAAACCGAGAGCACAGATACACCACCGTCCAGCCTCTTGCCACGGAGGGTACACGCTACTCTCGCCACCGCTCCACTCCCATTTCGTGTTATCTTATTCCGGCCTTAGTCTGCCCGAGGCAAGGCTTACCCATGACAAGGCATGTGATTAGTTAAAGGGTCCTCGGTCAGCACGCCTACATACGCATTAATCCTTAACCAACCTGGGTAGAACATCACCTGTTCCTAACCCAAGTCTCAATTTAAGTATTTCCATCCTTAGGATTGTGTCTGTTCCTTAGGATGAAAGAGCATCACAGGGAACTTTGCAGTAAGATCCCACTATTGCTCCAAATGAAAATATTCTTGCAGGTAGAAGCCATCCTCTCCCGGGTTAGACTGAGGATAACCTCTATCCACAAGATCTAAGCAAGGCTAAGCATTTTTGTAAATCATATTTTGATACTTCACAGAAGTATCTATAAAGGTATGGATATCAAGGAAAGCAATGCATCAAAGGGTTCCAAGCAACTCCTATGAACCTAATGCACATTTCACTAGACTTAAAGTGTGCGAAAAGTATTTAAAAACACAAGGAAAGGGGTTGCATGCACCGGGGCTTGCCTGAGTAACACTAGGTTAGTGTTGTTAGACGACGACCACTTGACGATCATCCTTGTCCTAGCACTTGATCAGGCAGGTTTGTTCATCAGCTTCATCCTGCGGATTAGCCCGCGTTTGATGTCGACTTGGCTTGTCTTTCGCATCGCGCGATTAATTAACGTACCTGAATGAAATGCATTATGCATATGAATGCATATCGACAAGAATATCACACCTAAATAGTGCTACGCGATGACGAATTTAAACACCTAGCGGCGAGGCATTGTACAATTTTGTACAGAAACACTAGTTATTAATATACGACTACGCGCACTAATTACGCTTCTCGAACCTATCGCAAGCATCACAAACAACAAATTATATACATGAAATACAATTAGCCTACACAACTCACCAGCTAATTAATTAAATACTAACCTTATCCCTTGCTTTATAAATTATACTACATCTTGTTTCCCAAGAACCAATTTAATTTTATCAAACAATTATAATTCGTCAATAGTAATACTAACAATATTATTGTCTAGACATTTTAAAATACTGAATTTAACTTACGCGTCGCCGAAATACTATATTCGACAAAATAGAACTAGTTCGAATATATTTGGCCACTAAATCCCTTGAAGCACACCTCGCAACACTGATATTTCTAACTTAATCTTATACGCTTACGAAGCGTCTTATTTTATGATCATAAAATTAACAGTAACATAGCGAATCGGCTCACCACATCTCAATTCAATTTGGTAGTCGCTTGAATCACGACGTCTTTCAGCTGAATTCCTCGATCGAATATCTGGCGAGCGTGACTGACGAGCCGATCAAACTTAAACTCCACGACACCGACCGACACATGGGTTAGAGAACGGCGGCCGGCGAAATCCGAGGTGGAGCAAATAGAGCTTCCCGGCAAGCAGAGGAGCAGGGAGATAATAGAAGGCCGGCCCGACGGTGCAACGTCCATGGCCGAGCAGGATGCAGCGGCTGCCGGTGAGAAGCTTAGCTCCAGGGAGCCGCGCGAGGGGAGCTGGAAGCCAATTTGATGGTGGTTCGACAGCAAGCGATGGCCGGACTCGACCCTGACGAGGGGACCAGCGCCCAAGCCGAGCGGCGCGTGTAGCAGGAGGCCGAGCAGAGAGCCGGCAAGGGCGCAGCGGCCAGTGCCCTAGCGGGGCGGAGTTCGGGGAGGAGCTCGGCACGAACAAAAATCCGAGCATGGAGCACCAGGGATCGCCAGCAGAGAAGGTTGCGCGCGGGGAGGGATCTCGGCACGGCAGCCATGGAAAGAACCGAGCGAGCTGAAGCGTTGCGGCATGGGCGAGGGAGGAGCACGCGAGCAGATCTTGGCCGAACTCGGACTCGGACTTGAGAGCGCCGGCCACAAGCAGAGCAGGAGCTGGCGTGGGGAGCGGCAGAACGTGGATGGCAGGTATGGGAGGCTTCCTGAGAATCGTATGCCACCAGATAAGAATAGGCAAAATATCAGCTTGAAGATATGGAAGAGGCCAAGAGGGAACGTAGGGATAAGGACTAAATCCTGTAGGCAGCGATTGGATGACCATAAATGAGATTTTTCTCTTCTTTTTTTTAACGAAGGTATAATTGTAAATATAATCCTAGAATCGGACTTCTTATATTAACTTTCTACTACTACAAACGAGAAAATAGATTAATTATAAATACCGGGTTTTGTCTCTAATTATCTTAGTCCGATTTAATTTTGTAGCACTCTATTATTGAGTTCTAATAATATTTGATCTGATGAAGGTTCCTGGAATCAGATAAATATTACTAGTTATTTATATTTTAAAATTAGATCATGGCGAGAAACTCATGGACCGAATCTAACAAAATCGGGTCCGATATTTTAGTCGACGTTTGATTTAATTGTATTTAGACGAATTCCGTTCGCTACTCGAACACTTGACTAGAGAACAATTTAATTAAAATCCGTAGACGCGATGTCACGGATGACAAAAGGGGACTAAATTATGTTACACCGAAAACTTAGTCGTCGAGTCCAAATTAATTTTGCTTGGGATAAAAATCGTCCGAGTGAGTCGGGCTTCCGAATTCGTATTTGCGCGAGCGATGTATTTTAAATAATCACCAGACGCACCGATTTTCAGAACAAATATGTTCTGAACAGCACAAAAATTCAGGAAGAGCCCGGACAGATAAAAATAAAAACGACGTCGCACACGCGACAGATGAAATAGATGCGATATCAAAATCGCAATAGGCGAAGATAATTAAAATTTAAAATCTGTTTTATCCACTGATCACGTGCTTAAATCCGTACTCATTGCCGAACGGAGTATAAACACCTGGGGTGTTACAGCCCTCCCCCCTTAAAAGAATCTCGTCCCGAGATTCGGAACGATAAACTTCTAAGAGTAGAGAAGCATGTAACCCATGCCCATATCAGCGATAATCGTGAGACATTTTCAAATAAAGACGAGTGTCTCAGGATGTCGTTTCTCTAGTGGACATAACATGTATCGCCTTAGGCTAATTTAGAGATGTCCACCAGTAGAGACAATGCCTGCCAGAGGAACACATAAGGTTCCATGTGTGCAGTTTGCCTTTTCTGATGACATTGTACTATCGGAGTCTGTTGAGCGAGCGACTAATATGTGATTTCACCCACACAGAACCAGATGCAACCTCTTGGGTAAAACACACAGAAAGAGGTTTACCAACAAGTGGTCACGGTAAGTTCATAGCACACGAGACGGGTGTGAATGTCGAATAACATCACATTTAACTCGTGGCTAGCTAGAAAATCCAAGTCCAAGAAAATGATAGACTCGCAAAATCACCAGCGAAGGGATAGGCAGATACTGCCTTCGTAACCAATCCATTTTATCAATCACTGGGCATGGCTCGACTTGATCACCCATGCTGGAAAAGCACACGTGAGGCGTTCGAGGCATGACTAGAGCGATCATTAGGTGGTTATCAGTCGATTTAACTTGATTTTTGTAAGTACTTTCTTAAGATGGTTTGAACCAAAGTGAGTTTAGACAACTCGATAAAACGATCTCTAAACTCAATCCTTTGTTCACAATGCAGTTACAAGTTAGTAAAACCAACTTGTTGAACTACTTTTGACATTGGGCAAGTCCTCTCACTACCATCGGTAAGCCAAGGGTTGAGAGTTCTCATTCGCTTGCAAAAGGTCATACATTCGGGTAGAAATCCATTTGGTCAGGTTTTTCATCCGTTTCATGTGAGATGAAATGACTTGGTTCGGAAGTACATGGAGTAAATAAGGGGACGAATGAACAAATCCCTGCATCTTAGCAGCAGGAGAAGTCAATCTCCATTTTGAGAGCTAATCAATTGTTTCTCAACACTAAAAAGCTCTAAGGCATCACCTTTACACAAAGGATGTAAAGGGAACTTCTATGCGTGCAGTCACTATCAAGGTCAAGGGAAAAGAGACCACACATGTAAGGGGTATGCTTTTTTTTAATCCAACAAAGATGATAGATGTTGCTTGATCACACGACAAACAACATAGAAATTGTTTCAAGGGAAGATCAACGGAAGGTAACACATTAGTGTAATTCCATAATGGATCATAACGAGAGACCTTGATACCAGCATGCGCCAAGCAGCATAACCTTGCGTGTACATTCACAAGGGGCTCTCAGTTTCGCTGCGGCACCATAAGTCCTTAATTATGACACCATTACCGAACTGGCACCAATAATGAATCTCGCGTAGCAAAAACAGATTGTGCTAAGATAACACATTGATATAGTCTCATGATGGATTACAACTACTAACCATGATACCAGCGCGTGCCGAGCAGCACAACCATGTGTGTACATTCACAGGAGGCCCTCGGTTTCGTCACGGCACCATTGGTTTTAGTCATAACGCCATTACCAGACGTAACCAATAAGAAATCTCGCGCGACACAAATAGACTGAGCAAGGATGGCAATATACAAAAATAGACTCCACTTGTAAGAATGGTTACAAGTAGAGAGCCAAATAGATCATGGCCCGATGAAATGAACAAGGTATGGCCATAACCTAAACTGGGTGGTGAGGGAGTACGATGGGAGACTGTTACTTCAGCCCCAAGCATATCTCTATGCCCATCGTAGAGATCACAAGGTCAAGGATCAGTATCTGACTAGATACAGGGGAAAACAATCTTAAGATTAAGTTGGAATGCCTTCGATAGATATGGGGGAAACCAAAGACATCAAATTCCAGAAAAATGGTTGGACATGTCTTTCCTAGGTTGGGTCAATAAAGTAACATGGTAATCCACAAGGAGAGGCCAAATACCATAGAGACCTCAACTTGCATCAACTGAACAAGGAAATGGTTCTAGAAGGAGACATGGTTTGAGATCCTTGAAAAAAGGTTGGGTACATTTTATGTCCAACAAAGAAATTATCTAAACATTCATTTACATGAGTTTAGTCGTAGAGGGATAATGGTAAATTCAAATTTGGGTCTCAGTTTACCTAATAAGAACATGACCTAATTTCTGGTTTAGGCAAACAATTCACCAATATTCTACTGGCACATCAAACACAAGAGCAAGCACATAAAGCACCCTAAGAGGTCACCTAAAGAATGGAGGGCACCTATTTCCTCGAAGTTCATAATTCAGCATTACACCACATTATCTACAATCAATGGTTACTAGATTAAGGATGAGAGAAGCAACTTGGGTGTATAGGTGACAAACATGATGCAACAATCAGGATGCATGCTCGTCCTATACGTCCTCACTGATTTTGCCAACCAAATGTGGCAATAACGTTCTATATCGGTGGCATTCTTACGACTCTCACGGTATTTTTCTAGTCGTCAACTACACATACGTTTTCGAGGTTAGTGTACCTGCAGAAAATTTCCATCACAGCCCATTTCCCAATGATGCAATCCACACATGACAGTTTATCACAGTTTATACTCCATATATTGCTATATGGAGGCCAGCTCATCATTAAGCGCCGAGCCACACATAGGCGTCGTTGCCACACTTTAACCATAGGGCAACTCGTTATGGTAACTCACCTTCTTACCTGAGCGTAGGTGCGTCGTTACAAGTACATTACACTTCTCAGTATTCCCATGTCTGTATACCCATACACATCCATGGGGTACTGAATCCCGGAAAAGTAAATACTCCACAGTACAGCCTTCATATATACATATGTAAAACATGTATATAATCAAGCGCCACAATTAAGCACTTCCCTAGACCGACGGTTGTTCGGTCATGCTCTCACATCTCACCTTACCTTAAGCGTCGATCCATTCAAAACTGAATGGCCTCAAAATAACAATACACATGTATGCAAGACCCACCCAGTTGTGGGTTATGGTTTTTAACTAAGCCACCTGATAGTCCTTAACTTAGGGCTTAAGAGAGGATGTCGCTAGCATTATAGTTTTTCAAAACGGTTTTTCAAAACCAAACAATGTGTTTAGTTAAAAATAGGTTTTTCAAAACCAAAACTTTTGTTTTGAAAATACGTATGTGACCGTATATACTTAATCCAGCTCCGATACCAGCCTGTGGCAGAACCTCCAAGTTATTGGGCCCACATGCACCTGTCCTTGTCCCAAAGACCTCAGACAGCCATGCATGTGCACCAGATAACTCAACAGGATCTGTCCGATTGCCCCAAGGACATCGGATAAACCACTTTCAACCAGAACCGCGGGATTAAGTAACACAAATCACACACACCAATATTGTTGCAGCGGAAATCTTACTACCAAATTTTACAGGTTACAAAAATTTTACATTAGTTTATCGGAGTGATTACAAAAGTATAAGTTTGAAATATATATGCTAGCTCAAGGGATCATCCTCAATAAGAAGTATAGAAGGGTTATTTAGACTTATAAGAAGGCCGAGCCCACCGGCACTTAACACCATCAACAACAGCACAAAGTTAGAACCTGAAAAACAACAGGGAATAAAACCCTGAGTATGGAATTACTCAGCAAGTCTTACCCGACTAAGGAAAAGACTCTCAAGGGTATGCTGGATAAATAGGAGTCAAGGAGAGGCTTTAGCAAAGATCAACTTATACTTTTGCAGAAGTAGCTTACTAAAGTGAGTCCTTACTTTCAATCTTTTAACGCCATATTAAGTATTAATAGACTCTATTTGCATCTAGTCTAATTTCAACATCTCATCAATACAACATCATTTTTATCCATAGTGTTCACATCCTGACTTTAAGTTGTAGAAAAGTGACCAAGTCTTCATAACCGCGAAGGTACGGCGATCCGAATCGATTATACTCAGCTGAGGATCTCCAATCACACGACATATGTAGCACTTAACCCTTGCATATGTCAACCCGCCACCGGGGTTCTTAAGACCGGATCAGGTTCACGCAAACCGAGAGCACAGATACACCACCGTCCAGCCTCTTGCCACGGAGGGTACACGCTACTCTCGCCACCGCTCCACTCCCATTTCGTGTTATCTTATTCCGGCCTTAGTCTGCCCGAGGCAAGGCTTACCCATGACGAGGCATGTGATTAGTTAAAGGGTCCTCGGTCAGCACGCCTACATACGCATTAATCCTTAACCAACCTGGGTAGAACATCACCTGTTCCTAACCCAAGTCTCAATTTAAGTATTTCCATCCTTAGGATTGTGTCTGTTCCTTAGGATGAAAGAGCATCACAGGGAACTTTGCAGTAAGATCCCACTATTGCTCCAAATGAAAATATTCTTGCAGGTAGAAGCCATCCTCTCCCGGCGGGTTAGACTGAGGATAACCTCTATCCACAAGATCTAAGCAAGGCTAAGCATTTTTGTAAATCATATTTTGATACTTCACAGAAGTATCTATAAAGGTATGGATATCAAGGAAAGCAATGCATCAAAGGGTTCCAAGCAACTCCTATGAACCTAATGCACATTTCACTAGACTTAAAGTGTGCGAAAAGTATTTAAAAACACAAGGAAAGGGGTTGCATGCACCGGGGCTTGCCTGAGTAACACTAGGTTAGTGTTGTTAGACGACGACCACTTGACGATCATCCTTGTCCTAGCACTTGATCAGGCAGGTTTGTCCATCAGCTTCATCCTGCGGATTAGCCCGCGTTTGATGTCGACTTGGCTTGTCTTTCGCATCGCGCGATTAATTAACGTACCTGAATGAAATGCATTATGCATATGAATGCATATCGACAAGAATATCACACCTAAATAGTGCTACGCGATGACGAATTTAAACACCTAGCGGCGAGGCATTGTACAATTTTGTACAGAAACACTAGTTATTAATATACGACTACGCGCACTAATTACGCTTCTTGAACCTATCACAAGCATCACAAACAACAAATTATATACATGAAATACAATTAGCCTACACAACTCACCAGCTAATTAATTAAATACTAACCTTATCCCTTACTTTATAAATTATACTACATCTTGTTTCCCAAGAACCAATTTAATTTTATCAAACAATTATAATTCGTCAATAGTAATACTAACAATATTATTGTCTAGACATTTTAAAATACTGAATTTAACTTACGCGTCGCCGAAATACTATATTCGACAAAATAGAACTAGTTCGAATATATTTGGCCACTAAATCCCTTGAAGCACACCTCGCAACACTGATATTTCTAACTTAATCTTATACGCTTACGAAGCGTCTTATTTTATGATCATAAAATTAACAGTAACATAGCGAATCGGCTCACCACATCTCAATTCAATTTGGTAGTCGCTTGAATCACGACGTCTTTCAGCTGAATTCCTCGATCGAATATCTGGCGAGCGTGACTGACGAGCCGATCAAACTTAAACTCCACGACACCGACCGACACACGGGTTAGAGAACGGCGGCCGGCGAAATCCGAGGTGGTGCAAATAGAGCTTCCCGGCAAGCAGAGGAGCAGGGAGATAATAGAAGGCCGGCCCGACGGTGCAACGTCCATGGCCGAGCAGGATGCAGCGGCTGCCGGTGAGAAGCTTAGCTCCAGGGAGCCGCGCGAGGGGAGCTGGAAGCCAATTTGATGGTGGTTCGACAGCAAGCGATGGCCGGACTCGACCCTGACGAGGGGACCAGCGCCCAAGCCGAGCGGCGCGTGTAGCAGGAGGCCGAGCAGAGAGCCGGCAAGGGCGCAGCGGCCAGTGCCCTAGCGGGGCGGAGTTCGGGGAGGAGCTCGGCACGAACAAAAATCCGAGCATGGAGCACCAGGGATCGCCAGCAGAGAAGGTTGCGCGCGGGGAGGGATCTCGGCACGGCAGCCATGGAAAGAACCGAGCGAGCTGAAGCGTTGCGGCATGGGCGAGGGAGGAGCACGCGAGCAGATCTTGGCCGAACTCGGACTCGGACTTGAGAGCGCCGGCCACAAGCAGAGCAGGAGCTGGCGTGGGGAGCGGCAGAATGTGGATGGCAGGTATGGGAGGCTTCCTGAGAATCGTATGCCACCAGATAAGAATAGGCAAAATATCAGCTTGAAGATATGGAAGAGGCCAAGAGGGAACGTAGGGATAAGGACTAAATCCTGTAGGCAGCGATTGGATGACCATAAATGAGATTTTTCTCTTCTTTTTTTTAACGAAGGTATAATTGTAAATATAATCCTAGAATCGGACTTCTTATATTAACTTTCTACTACTACAAACGAGAAAATAGATTAATTATAAATACCGGGTTTTGTCTCTAATTATCTTAGTCCGATTTAATTTTGTAGCACTCTATTATTGAGTTCTAATAATATTTGATCTGATGAAGGTTCCTGGAATCAGATAAATATTACTAGTTATTTATATTTTAAAATTAGATCATGGCGAGAAACTCATGGACCGAATCTAACAAAATCGGGTCCGATATTTTAGTCGACGTTTGATTTAATTGTATTTAGACGAATTCCGTTCGCTACTCGAACACTTGACTAGAGAACAATTTAATTAAAATCCGTAGACGCGATGTCACGGATGACAAAAGGGGACTAAATTATGTTACACCGAAAACTTAGTCGTCGAGTCCAAATTAATTTTGCTTGGGATAAAAATCGTCCGAGTGAGTCGGGCTTCCGAATTCGTATTTGCGCGAGCGATGTATTTTAAATAATCACCGGACGCACCGATTTTCAGAACAAATATGTTCTGAACAGCACAAAAATTCAGGAAGAGCCCGGACAGATAAAAATAAAAACGACGTCGCACACGCGACAGATGAAATAGATGCGATATCAAAATCGCAATAGGCGAAGATAATTAAAATTTAAAATCTGTTTTATCCACTGATCACGTGCTTAAATCCGTACTCATTGTCGAACGGAGTATAAACACCTGGGGTGTTACAACTCTGTCCGAGTGGTTCTTACAAGTACGATGTCCCCTTCGTTGAATTCTCTTGGGATGACTGCGTTGTCACGCTAGGCTTTGGTCTGGATTTGATATTTGTTGAGGGTCTGCAAGGCGAGGACTCGGTCTCCGTCGATGAGATCCTTGGAAGTTGGTTCGTTGACCTCAGGGACGGCTGATTTGTTTGTTCAGGGGGACCCGTGTTTTAACTCTTGCGGCGTCATTGCCTCAGAACCATACATCAAGCGGAAGGGTGTGAACCTGGTTGCTCGACACTCTGTCGTATTCAGGGCCCATACTACTTCAGGTAATTGGTCGGTCCATTTGCCCTTTTTGTCGTCGAGAAGTCTTTTCTTGATGGCACTGAAATCTTGCCATTGGCGCGCTCGACGACACCGTTGGATTGTGGGTGGTATACAAAGGCGAATATGGGCTTGGTGCCAATGGAACAACATAATTCCCTGAAGTCTTGGCTGTCAAACTGTTTGTCGTTGTCGACTGTGAGTTTGGACGGGACTCCAAAACGGCAGACAATGTTTTGCCATAAGAATTTTTGGGCGGTCTTCGATGTTATTGTGGAGACTGCCCTGGCCTCAATCCACTTTGTGAAATATTCAACGGTGACGAAGGTGAACTTGAGGTCTCCTTGAGTTGTAGGTAGTGGTCCAACGATGTCCAGCCCCCAGCATTGAAGTGGCCATGTATGGGCGATGAGCTTGGTGAATTGCGAAGGGTTGCCTAAGCGAGGAGAGAACATCTGGCATGCTTCACATGACCGTGTGACTCGATTGGCAGTGCAAATTATCGCGGGCCAGTAAAATCCCTGACGAATCACTTTGGCTACGAGGGCTCTAGGTCCTGAGTGTGAGCCGCAGGTTCCACTATGGACTTCGCAGAGGAGTTCTATGCCTTCAGTTTCGGTTATGCATTTCAGCATGGGCTGGCTGATCCTCTTTTTGTACAACTAACCGTCGACTATTGCGAAGTCCTTGCTCCTGTGCTTCAGTCGCTTGGCCTCATTGTGATCTGTTGGATGGTAGTGGCCTTGCATGTATAGTGTTATTGGAGCCCGCCAGTCTTCTGCCATGATGAGGTTGACAATGCGGTGGCCCTTGGTGTCCTAGGTTATTTGCAGGCCTTTGGGGTTGCGGATGGTGGCCATGCCGATGACGTGGTAGAACATGTTGGAGAGCAGGGCCTCGCCCTTGGCCGCTGCTTTGGCCAACACATCGGCCTCTTCGTTCTTCTTGCGGTCGACGTGCTGCAGGGTGAAACCCTTGAACTGTCTCTCAAGGCTGTAGATAGGGGTGAGATATTGCATGAGCACAGGCTCATTTGCTGAGTACTCTTTTTTGATCTGGTCGGCCACAACCTTAGAGTCTATCCTGATTATGCATGTAGTGACACCGAGGGCTCGTAATTTGCAAAGTCCCAAGATGACGGCTTCGTACTCTATGTTTTTGTTAGTCCACCTGTCGAACTCTAAGGCAAAGCTGAGGCGCGCTGCGTCTCTGTACTTGATGCCTACGGGGGATGTGATAATCACCGCGGCGCCTGCCCCGCATGGCACCATGCACCATTGTAGTGGATGGTCCAGATTTTTTCCGAGGATTCTTGTGGCCATGCTGGTCCTGTCCAGTCGACAATGAAGTCTGCTAGGACTTGTGATTTGATCACTGTTCTGGGCTCGAAGGTGATGTGGTACCCGGATAGTTCGACTGCCCATTTGGCAATTCTAGCAGATGCCTCTGGGTTCTTGAACAATTCTCTTAGACCCCTGTCCGAAGTGACCCGTTCTTTGAATGCCTCGAAGTTGTGTCGTAGTTTGCGTGAAGCCATGACAACGGCGTATGAATTTTTTTCAAGTTCAGTCATGTAGCACTTAGAAGCCGTGAGGACTTCGGAGACATAGTATACTGGGCATTGCCGACTTTTTCCCTCTCTGTCCTACTCTTAGACTAATGCTGCGCTGACTGCACATGGTGAAGCTGCAATGTAGAGAAGCAGCGGCAGCGAAGGGTTGGGACTTGTGAGGGTTGCTAGGTCGGATAGGTGTTGTTTGAGCGAATCGAAGGCCACCACCTGCTCTGGTCCCCAAGCGAAGTCTTTCGCACCACGCAATGTCTTGAGAAAAGGTATATTGCACTCTGCGGATTTGGAGATGAATCTGTTCAGGGTGGCCAATCTGCCTGTCAGTCGCTGGACATCCCTAGTGGACTGCGGAGGTGCCATGTTGATGATCGCTTGGATCTTAGTTGGGTTGGCCTCGATCCCTCGGTGCGCTACCAGGTAACCAAGTATTTTCCCCTAGCGAACTCCGAAGACACGCTTCTCAGGATTGAGCCAGAGTCGTGCGTCGCGCATGTTGGCGAATGTTTCTGCAAGGTCGGCCAGGTGAAACTCTTTGTTTTTGCTTGCGACGACAATGTCGTCTACATAGGTGAAAATGTTGCGACCTACTTGACTTTCGAGGACCTTCTTGGTGAGGTGAGAAAAGGTTGATCCGGCATTCTTGAGTCCTTCTAGCATTCGGACAGAACAGTACGTGCCGAAGGGTGTGATAAAGCTTGTGCTTGCCTTATCCTCCTCTTTCATGTAAATCTGATGGTAACCGGAGAAGCAGTCGAGGAGGGACATGACTTCGCAGCCTGCTGCGCTATCGACTATTTTGTCGATCCGTGGCAAGGGGAAGTTATCCTTGGGACAAGCCTTATTGAGGCTTGTGAAGTCTATGCACATGCGCCACTTGCCGCTCTTCTTTTGCACCATGACCACGTTGGCGAGCCATGTAGGACAAGCGATTGGCTCAATGAATCTGGCTTCCAATAGGCTGCACCTCGGCCTTGGCGGCTTCAGTTTTCTCATCGAACATTTTGTGCAGTTGCTGCTTTTTTGGGTGCACCAAAGGGTTGATGCACATGCCGTGCTCGATGATGGAGCAGCTGACCCCGACCAGATCGAGGGCGGACCAAGCGAAGACGTCCTTGTTTCGGGAGAGACAGGAGATGAGTTTTTCCTCGTCTCGTGAGGTCAGGTCTTCACTTATTACAACGGTTTGTTTAGGCGTTGCCGGGTTGAGGGGTACCGCCTTCGTTCCATCGTTGCTTTGGAGTTGCACTTTGACTTTTTCATCTGCGATTGGGCGTCTGCTTTCAAAGCCTTCGCATTGTGCCATGAGGTAGTGTACGTTCCGTTGCCCTGGAACGAAGTCCCTCTCAATGTTGCGTGCTGTCTGCTGGTTGCCATAGACGGTGATCACGCCTTGTGGGCCTAGGATTTTCATGCAGAGGTAGAGTCTGTGAATGGCCGCCTCAAACTTGTTGATCGAGCCCCGACCTATTATGGCATTGTATGGGTAGACCATGTCGACAATATTGAAAGTGACCTGCTCACTTCGCGCATTGGGTGCTACACCAAATGATAGGGGGAGCTCTATCTTGCCGACGGGAAAGGTGCCCTTGCCGCCGAAGCCGTATAGGGGATTGTCTGAAGGTTTGAGTAAGCTATGGCTTATTCCCATGCGATCGAAGGCATGCAGAAAAATGATGTCAGCTTGACTACCATTGTCGACTAGCACTTTGTGTAGGTCCCAACCTGCTACACTGTAGTTGATCACCATGGCGTCTGCGTGAGGAGCGCTGTGCAAATCAACGTCTCTGGCGTCGAAGGTGAGCGGTACATGAGACCACTTTGTTTACACTACTGGGACAGTGAGAGTGACATGGTTCACACTTTGGTAGTGGTCCCTTTTCTATCGCTTTGTGTCGAAGTCCACACTTGATCCCCCAGTGATCATGTGGATGACTCCGTGATAGGGTTGTTCGGCGAAGTCTTCCTATTTGGGTGGCGGTGGGTGTTGGATTTGGTGTGGTGGATTTGGGTGATGAGGAGGCGGCGAAGGCAGAACCTGCACCTCTTGATGGTGCTAGTAAGCATGGTTGGGTGGATGCTGGATTTGCTCGTTATGGTAGGGTTGCTGGTGATATGTGTGTGCGACGACCCTCTGGGTGTCGGCTAGTTGTGCTCTGGACATTCTGTCCCTGGTGGCCTTGGTCTCTAGACAATCCCTTGTTGGGTGTGCGCAGTCTTCGTCGTGAAACAAACAGTAGAATCTGCACGACTGTTGCGTCCGTCTGCGACCTCTTCCTCTTGTGCCGTTGCCATGGCCTTGGGGTGGTATTCCTGACAACGAGTGGTCTCTCCGGCTAGGTGCTGGTTGGCTATGTTGTGCACCTATTGATGGTTGCGGTTGTCACGGCCGGAGTCTGGCTGCGCTGGCCTGGTCCAGGTTCTGCTGGACTGCAGAGGGTCCTTGGGCTTCCTCTGAGATTCTATCTTGCATTGATGGAGTTCCTCAGACCTAGTGTACTTCTCAAATAATTGGTATAGCTCTTGTAGGCTCTTGGGTGGGTCTCTGATGCAATGACTGTATAGGACACCGGCCCGAAGGCTGTTGATGGCGTAATGGATTGCGATGTGGTCGTCAACTGAAAGTAGTTGCGACTTGAGCGATAGGAATTTCCTATAGTACTCGCGAAGGGTTTCCTTCTCTTGCTGCTTGCAGAGAGATAATTCGGCCAGGGTGTTTGTATCTGGTCGGTATCCTTGGAAGTTGAGCAGGAACTTGTCGCGAAGCCCTTTCCAGGAATCAATGGACAATGGCAGTAACCTGGTGTACCAGGTCAAGGCTGGGCCTTCGAGTGCGATGATGAAGGATTTGGCCATTGTGGCATCATCCCTTTCGGACGATGCGACTGCTACTTGGTAGCTCATGATGTACTGAGCAGGGTCGGTATTGTCGTTGTATTTGGGGTAGGTACCGGCCTGGAAGTTGGAGGGCCAAGGCGATGCTTGGAGTTGTGGAGCTAGGGGGCTTCGCTCGTCGAGGTAGTTGATCCCCTAGAAAGCTGCGGCTAGTGGAATAAGGGGGCCGCGCTGTCGTATGAATGGGTCTCCGGCTTGTACATACTGCTATAGAGGCGCTAGTGGTACGAGCGGTCCGTGTTGCAGGTTGTACTGGCCTTCGCCTTGCATAAGTGCGATCTCTTGTTCGAGCTCCCGAGCCCTCTGCTCCTCATCTTGTATCATCTAACGCACCTTGGCTTGCATGGTGACTCATTGGCGCTTGGCTTTGAGGGTTTCTTTCTGCTTCTAGAGGTGGTTGTTTTTGATGCGCAGAGCCCGCAGCTTTAGCTGGTCTTCGGTTGAGATGTCGATGACTTCTCTGTCCTCTATGGTGTCTTCGCCCTCTGGTGGAGCGAAGCCTGGCGGTGGTGCTTGTGGTGTGCCTTCGGAGCTGCAGGTGCGTATAGTGCCCTCGGGTGTGGGATGGTCTTGGCGCTGTCTTTTGCTGTTGACATCGTCATCTTTGAAGGCCTCTTGGGGGGTGTTGTCCGAGAGGGCCTTGCCTTTCTTTTCTGCCAGTAGTGCTGCCTTCGCTGCGTCGTCAATGGATGGGGCAGCCTTCAAATTTGCTCGCTTGGATGCCATCGTAGGTTGTTTTTCGTAGGATGAACGGTGGGTGCCAAATGTTGGGATTTATTCTGCCTGGGCAAGTTAAATCACACAAGGGGATGGAAAGAGTGTTTGCAGAGTTTAGCACGGAATGCCAAAAGCTTAATCTCCCGTATGTGGACACTATATGGGGGTATTTATAGGTACTCGAGGGCTGTCTGTTACTGTCAAAGACGTTTAGACCCTCGATTACCTGGTTTATCCCCAGAATATTCCCACGAGGGGAGGTTACAGATGGTCATTAAGGTAAACCCTATTATAGACATGGCCCTTATTGCACCTGACCTCACGGGACCCATCACTATGGGCCGAATCACACATGGGCCTACTCAGGCAAACGGGGGCGCGGGAGGCCCATAGACTTCGGCGGGGCCTTCGTCTAGCAACACCAGACCAAAGGGGGTCGCACTGGTCTCCGTCCGAGCGATGCCCCCAGCTTGTGCTGGCGTGTTGTTGATGTAGCCTTCGTCAGCGTGATGAGAGGACGAAGTCGTAGAGCGAAGGGTAGCGTGTTCGCCTTCACCCAACATCTGCATAACTTCGCTGCCTTGATTGCGCTATCTTTAGGTTCTCCCGAACCATCTTGATGTTCTCTTCAGCTTTGAGCAAAATGTCCGGCCCAAACACTTGCTTTTCTCTAGGCTAATCCCATTGCAACAAAGTTCTACAACTCCTTCCATAAAGCGTCTGAAATGGTGACATCTTCAAGCTGGCCTGGTAACTGTTGTTATAGGAGAACTCTGCATAAGGTAACCTCTTGTCCCATCCGGACTGATCTTGCAATGCACAGGCTCTCAACATATCTTCACGGATTTGATTAGTTCTTTCAGTCTGACTGTCTGTCTGCAGATGATATGCTGAACTGAAATTCAGATGTGTACCCAAGGCTTCATGCAATTGCTACCAGAAATGAGAGGTGAACTGCGTTCCTCTGTCTGACACTATCTTCTTTGGTACACTGTGAAGACAAATGATCCAGGACATGTATAGCTCCGCCAATACTGCACTATTATATCTAGTCTTGACAGGTATGAAGTGGGCTGACTTGGTTAAGCGGTCCACCACTACCCAAATGGAATCGTAGCCAGCTCGAGTGCGAGGCAATCCGACTATGAAGTCCATCCCAATTTCATCCCATTTCCACTGAGGAATTCGCAACGGCTGCAACAATCTAGCTGGCTTCTGATGCTCTGCCTTGATCCTCTGACAACTATCACATATGGCCACATGCTCTGTGATCTCCCTTTTCATTCCGTACCACCAGAATTTCTTCTTCAGATCCTGATACATCTTCTCACTTCCAGGGTGTATAGAATAAGCTGACTCATGAGCTTCCTTGAGGATCAACTCCTGAATGGACTGGACATTGGGAACACACAAACGGTCCTTGAACCATACCACACCTTTTGCATCTTCCTGAAAATCTTTGCCTCTTCCTTCTAGAATCAGTTGCCGGATTTCACTGATCTTCTCATCATTCTTCTGTGCCTCTTTGATCTCTCGCTCTAAAGTGGGTTCTAACTCAACTATTACTCCTCGCATAGCATCTAGGAATCCAAGACTCAACCTGTCAAACTCTTTGGCCAACTCATAAGGCATCGGATGAGTGACCATCATATTGACTTGACTTTTCCTGCTCAAAGCATCCGCCACTACATTCGCTTTGCCTGGATGGTAATGAATTTCCAATTCATAGTCTTTGACTCTAACCATCTTCGTTGCCTCATATTCAGCTTTGACTGAGTGAATATGTACTTCAGACTCTTGTGGTCTGTGTAAACATCACATTTCTGCCCATACAGATAGTGCCTCCATGTCTTCAGTGCATGAACCACTGTTGCCAACTCTAGGTCATGGATTGGGTAATTCTTCTCATGAACCTTCAGCTGTCGGGACGAGTAAGCCACAACTCTTCCCTCTTGCATCAATACGCATCCCAAGCCAGTGTAACAAGCGTTGCAATACACTGAGAATGGTTTGTGCACATCAGACAAGACTAAGACAAGCGTTGTAGTCAACTTCTCCTTCAACGCTTCAAAGGCTTCTTGTCACTTCTGGGTCCACTTGAACTCCACTTTGTTGGCTAGCAAAGCTGTCATCGGTTTTGCAATCTTCGAAAATCCTTCAATGAATCGCCGATAATATCCAGCCATTCCAATGAAGCTCTTGATTCCTCGGGCATCTGTTGGCACTTTCCAGTTCAGAATGTCTGCCACTTTCTTCAGATCCATAGCCAATCCATCTTTGTTTATTATGTGACCCAAGAACAGGACTTCATCAATCTAGAACTCACACTTACTCAACTTTGCATATAGCTGGTGCTCTCGCAATCTCTGCAACACCATCTTCAAATGATTCACATGCTCCTCCTCACTTTGAGAATATATAAGAATGTCATCAATAAATACCACCACAAACTTGTCGAGATAGTCCATGAATACACTGTTCATCAGATTCATGAAGAAGGCTGATACATTCGTTAGACCAAAGGACATAACAGTGAACTCATACAACCCATACTTGGTAATGAATGTCGTCTTCGGAATGTCTGAAGGTCGAATCCTGAGCTGGTGATAACCTGACCTCAGATCTATCTTTGAAAACACGCTGGCTCCTCTCAGCTGGTCGAACAGATCCTCTATTCTGGGCAAGGGGTACTTGTTCTTGATTGTGACCTCATTCAGAGCTCGATAATCGATGCACATCCTCCTGGTGCCATCTTTCTTCTCCACAAATAGGATAGGGGCGGCCCAAGGCGAGGTGCTTGGCCTAATGTAACCTTTTTCTGACAGCTCATCGATCTGCTTCTTAAGTTCAACTAACTCTCGTCCAGATACTCTATAAGCTCTTTTAGAAATGGGGGTGGTGCCAGGAAGAAGCTCTATGGCAAACTCAACTTTCCGCTCGGGTGGCATACCTGGTAAATCTTCCGAGAACACATCTGGAAATTCCGACACAATCTTGATAGTCTCGAGTGAATCTGCCTCCTTGCTATCAATAGCCATATGATGATAACCTCCTTTCCTTGGCTCAGGTGAGACTAACTCAGCTACCACTTCTTGGGGACACCAACTTAATTGGTACTTATCTAGTCAATTCATCCCTATGATGACATCTATTCCCTGAGTACCCATTACTATGAGGTTAGTGGGAAACTCTACCCCCTTATTTCCACACTTACATTCAAGCAAATACTATCGGCTCAAACTCTACCACCGGTTGAGTCAATTTGAATGGGTGTTGACATGGTAGTTATTGGAAGATTATGTGCTTCTACCCACGATGCAGTAATAAATGAATGCGTTGCTCCGGTATCAAATAATACTTCTACAATATGGGAGTCGACTAGAAACATACATACTATCATGCCGGGTGTTTCCTGAACTGCTTTAGCCTCCAAATGGTTCAGTCTCCCATGGTTGTAGCGTGTCTGGGCGCGGTTGCCTGCTCCTGGCTGAGACACATTCTGCTTTGCTGGGGCACTAGGGCCTGACTGTTACTGAGCTGCCTTCTTCGGACATTGCATCACCCAATGGCCTTGCCCTCCACAATGGAAACATGCTCTGCTTCCGCCTTGAACTGGGGCTGCTTGACTGCTCTGGTTGGCTGATGGGGCGAGGAGGCGAGGTGCCTGCTGATTCTGCCTCTGGAACTGACTTCCTCCTAACTGATTGTTCTGGCGATTCTGCTGCTGATGCTGAGGGTACTGCCTCTGAAACTGCTGCTAAGGCGGGCGCTAATTCTGCTTGAACTGCTAAGACGAGTTGCCTGAGAAACGGGGGCGATTGCTGCTTCTAGGCTGAGGTCCACCAATCTTGTGCTTGCGATCCTCCATCTCCTTGCGCTTCTTCTCTGTCATGATTGCTCTGTCGATCAGGTGCTGAAAGGTGGGGAAGGTATGATTCATCAGCTGATAGTGTAGAGGATCGACTAAGCCTCTCAAGAAATGATACTGCATCTTGGCATCTGTGTTGACATCTTCAGGAGCATAGTGGGACAGCTACAGAAACCTGTCTCGGTACTCACTAACAGACATGGGCCCTTGCTTGAGTGCCAGAAACTCCTCCTTCTTCACTATCATCAGACCTGCTGGAACATGATACTGACAGAAATTATTTCTGAATTCCTCCCAAGTGATAGTGTCGGGGTTGGTGTGGGTGGCGACATAGGACTCCCACCAAGACTGAGCTGCTCCTTTCAACAAACGGGGGTCATACCAAACTTTCTCCCTGTCGTCACACTGAGCGGTGTGCAACTCCCGCTCCATGGTACGCAGCCAATCTTCAGGATCCATGGGGTTAGCAGAGTGAGCGAACATTGGGGGATGACCTCTCATGAATTCAGCACGCTTGTCTCTGGGCATCTGAGGCATTTGAGGCCGAGGTGGGGGCTGCTGCTGCATAGTGGCCAGAGTCTGACCAATAGTTTGGACTGCCTGAGTCTACATCAAGAACATCTGCTCTATCGTCATCAGGGGAGGTGGTGGCAACTGCTACTGAGGTGCCTCATCTTGCGGTGCTGCCTGCTCCTGCTGAGCACGCCTTCCTCCTCTCCGCCTGTTGTCTGACATCTGCAGAACGCAATCACACATCAGAACTGATCTTGCAAACTTGCAGCATAAGAAAAGAGTATATAATTCTTCCACACTACTGAGCAGATAAGCATCTTCACTGACTCCCAACACTGGCAAACATAGCTTCTCAGATAAAGAGGAAAGTAGAATAAAAGGGCTTCCCAACTAAATAACTAATTTTATTAACATTAACAGGTAAGCCAAAGTGCAGGGGATACCCACACTCTGGTGACAGTCATTACAAAGATCCAAATCCATCATAGTTCATCATGACAAACATAAAAAACACAGGATAAGCAAAATACCCTGTCTAACTAAAACTAACTGAGAGTAAGACTAATGCTAAAGCTATAACTTCTATTTTTAAGCATTAATTACAAGATCCGACGCTGACGATCTATGGTTCTAAATTTATCCTGGTCCTACAATCGGGGTTGCCATAGGCATGATGTCCACGCTGAGGTGAGCGGTACGGTTGTTAAGTCCTAACGGGGGTGGGAGAACCATCCTCTAGGTGACGATTTTCCGTGCGCTTAGCCCGCAAATGGGCGATCTCAGCATGAGCCCTACTCAGCTCATCTAAAGCATGGTCCAGCTCCGTGTTTAGCACGGCGGCTAGGTTGACTGTGCTGCTCAACCTAGGATTGTACTCACCAACAGGTGAGACAACCATGCCTCCTGTGCTGCCAGATGGACGGTGGGGGTAATACTTCAGGTTAAGACCGTCAGCCACCCTACCGAGCATTGAGCAGTAGTGCAAAAGCGCACGTCATGCAGCATCTTGCATTACCGCCTCAGCTGAGTCCCGCTTAGAGATAGAGTAATGCTTTGAGCAGACCTCCACACCCCGGAGACCGTTCTCCGGACGGCGCACCAAACAAGTCGCCTCCCAGCGGTCCGGGTAAACCCCGCGACTGTGCTGGAAGACAACACAACGATACTTGATAGACCAGGTATGCCGATCAAGTGCCTGGCGTAGCAAGGTGTCGAGCGCATCATGGAAGTGACACCAGCGAGCGGCGTCATGAGTGATGGGTCGGGCAACCCATCCCTCCGGCTCCTGCTCCTCTGAAAGGTCGGTGTTGTGGCTCGAGCTGCTGTCGTCATCTCCGTCGTCGGGGTCACCTCCAGCAGCTACTCCAGTGGCCGGGACGCCCAGTGGTGGTGCAGGGGGCGCCTCCAGCGGGGGCACAGGAGAGCAGCTCCTCACAGACTCTACCTCTGTTGAAGCGAGGAAGAAGAGCCCTGCTACTCCAACTCCTGTCGCCGACGCTCCTCCTCGTGCAGGCGGTAATGCAGCCTCTCCAAATGGCTAGACTGACCAGTCACGGTACGGCGAAGCGGATGCTCCGCGAGACGAGAAGGCAAGATAGGAATGACTGACTTCCATGCGCTGTGTCTAAGACGAGCCATCTACAAAAGACACCATAAGCATAAGAGTGAGAACAGAGCTAATATGACTAGCAAGTAAACCATAAAAAATTAGGAATTAGAATAAAACAAAATTTTCAGCAAGGTATCATATATATAGTAGAACAAAGATTTGGTCGATATGACCAACTTTTGAAGGGATACCAAAGTCAAGGTGATAATAGGGGTCTATAATCCTTAGAACGACCATTCTACTCTAGGTTAGCGGTCCTACAGTCAGCATGGCTTTGATACCACCTATTTCACACCCGGTTTTAGAAGGCAAACCAAATACGAACCATGTACGTGCCAGGATCAGCAATTCACGTACATAGCAGTTACATAACTGGATATCATCACACAGTATTCAGATAATAACATAAAAGATAGTAATAGTCAATTACATCATGATGTCCGAAACATCCACATAGTCATTAACATTTATCAAAGTGCGAAAAAGAAACATAGATACACACGGCCTTCATAGGCAGCAGACTGGGGGTTTGCCGCTAACCCACGCCTAGAACTCGTCGTACTCTTGGAACTCCTGGAAGTCTTCCTCCACGACTTCATCTTCTCCTGAGCAGTGGTTGCAATGTGGATAACCTGGGGGGTTTGGTGTGTAAAGCAAGAGTGAGTACACATCAACATACTCAGCAATTGTCCCGTTTGGCTGTAGTGGACTAGCTTTATGTGGGGTTAAGTCAAGCAGTTGCTTTTAGTTGGTTAGGTTATTATTACTAGTAGAAAGCCAGGTTTTAGCATTAACCCAAGTTGTTAACCCAAAGTACCCTTTCCAAACGGAAAGAATACCACTTACCATTACCATAAGCATAATCATAACCATCGTCCTCGTCACCACCTATGAACCAACCATCTCTGATCAAAGTATCTCTAATCAATGGAGCTCCCTTGGCCGCTCATAACCGCGAGCATGACTGATATATCAGTTTCATAACACTCTGCAGAGGTTGCGCACTTTACCCACAAGCTGTGATTCCCTCTTGCCTCGGGCCGATCAAACCCTTAAACACTACCAAGATGAACAAGCAGGGTTTCACTACGTAGCCTTTACAAAGATTCCCTGAGGCTTTAGTCGCCCATTAGGTTTCCTAAATGTACCACACTCCTCCCTAAGGGGCAAACCAACCCTGGCAGAGCGAGCCGCATACACCGAGCCCCATTGACGGCACAACGGTGAAGCGAACTACACCTCAGTTCCTCTAATTATTCAGCTAAGGGCATCCCATTCCACCCGCATGGTTGCACTGTTTTCCCAGGCGGTCATCCAACGAACCAGTCCTTACGGAGAGGCACTCGAGAAACAGCTCGAGTCCCCTTAAATGTCACAGTATCATCATCATATTCAAAAGGGAAAACAGCGTATCATAGATAATCTCATCATGTTCATTGATTAATGTGAAGCACTAGCATATGGCTAAACCAAAATAATCCAACCAAAATAGGTAAACAAGGACAAGATAAACAAAAGCTAGTCAATCCTTAAGTATACATTGTGTAAACGCGGGGAGTGAATTATAAGAATGAGTAGGACATAGATGGGTCAAGGGACACTTGCCTTCACCAATCAGCTGCTGCTCAGGGTCTTCACCTGCAACTCCTTCGGACTCCACCAACTGACCGTTATCTATACGAGTTCAAACAAACATTCCACAAATTTAATATAAAAGAACAGTACACCATGCAATAAAATATCATAAATAAACAGACGCTCGGTGCAGGGCTCACACCTATGACTAAGCGAGAAAGAGAGAGTAATGGTCGAGGCTACGATCGAAGGGCGATCGCTTTAGACGATTATAGATTAAAGTACTCGTCTAAGCTTAATAGTATTAATTTGACAATCGCGTTATGCATAGAACAAAGTTATACTATGCGATTAATTATTATAAACAATTCAAGGTAGATTTAAAAGGATTGTCGCACGGCGGAACGCACGACAGCATATGTGAATTAAACCGAGAATAAAGTGAGTCGTCGCGCGGCGAAGCTTATGACAGCGTACGTCACTTAAACTGAAACTAGAACAAGACATCGCGCGACTAAACACACGACGTTTCAAATTAAATAACCTAAACTTAGATTGAATCTTCGCATGACAAAGCACGTGACAACATATTAATAAAATCTGAAACTAAATAAATCATCGCGCGATGAAGCGCGCGACGCAACCTATTAGACAATCTAAATATGAATTCAATCGTCGCGCGACGAAGCGCGCGACGCGACATGCTAAATAATCTAAAATTGAACCGAATCATCGCGCGACGAAGCACGCGACGCAGTACACTAATAAATCTGAAATTAAACTATTTCGTCGCGCGACGCAGCACGCTAATTAAACTAAATTCAAAACTAATTAAACTGAAATTTGATCACCGCGCGCGCTGGGGCTGCGCGCGCGGGAATGTGCCGGGCGAGCCACGAGAGGCCACGTGCCGCGGGGGCCACGCGCACCGGGGACGGGACGGCCGCGCGCAGGGACGCCAGGATGGTCGCTCTTGAGGGGGCTAGGACAGCCGCGCCGCCGGGGGCCGGGACGGCCGCGCCGCTGGGGCCAGGGGGCCGCGCCGCCGGAGAGCTGGGACAGCCACGCGCAGGAGCGGGCCGCGCCACCAGGGGCGCGCGCGCAGGGGAGAGGAGGGCGGGATGCGCGCAGGGGAGAGGGGAAAGGGGAGGAAGGGGAAGAGAGATAGATAGAGAGAGAGAGAGAGGGAGAGAGGGAGGGAGAGAGGGGAGGGGGAGAGCTCACCTTGGGGATCCAAAATACGGAGATAACCGCCACCGAATCACCTAGGGCACGAGGTGGGAGAGATGTGGGAAAAAGGGAGAGGGAGAGGAGGTTGTTGCGTGGGAAAAATCAAATGAGAGAGATAGAGAGTGGGGGGGGGCGCGAATGCGGGAGGAGGTGGGGCGCCAGGGTCGGGCCGAGTTGGGCCAGGCCAGGTCGGGCTAGGTCGCGTCACGGGTCGAAAACCCACAACACACACGACCACTGAATCCAATAGCGAAACGAAATCCGAAACGAGGCGAGACGGACGCGTGATCAAACACAATCATCAGACAAAAGGAATATGCTTCGGTATGATGCAACACCTATGTCAACTTAGGTTTTTTGTTTACACACCATACGGACACCAGTCGCTATACTGCTTTAAAACTGGGAAGAAGGAGCGAAACAGGAAGAGAAAAGAGGGTAACGCCTGAATTTGGTGAGTATTAAAGAAGAAAAAATTCTACCCCAAATTTAGGACGTTACAATCAAGCTACAAATATTACTTAGATTTGAAGCCACCAGCGAGCAAGCTGAGGGAGAGAAGAATCGACGTTGAGGAACCTAGTAACCGCATCTTTGCTCATTCTCGATGGTTATCGGAGGAGTTTCAGTAGTTCCCACTAAGGACTTGTTCGGTTATTTTCAATCCATATGGATTAAAAGGATTGATACGGATTATGAGAGATTTTAACCTAATAGGGATTAAAAGCCCCTCAATCCCCCTTAATCCATATAAATTGGGGTAGAACCGAACAAGTTCTAACCGCGTTTGTAGCTTAATCGAGCAGAACGAACGACTAGAGTAACCCTAATTCCTCACCGGAGCGTCTTCATGGAGCCACCACGCGACCTGGGGAGCTCCACTGTTGCCTTCACCTCTGGTAAGAATACATCTCTCGAGTTCATTATCACCCCCGCATTTTTTTTTCACCTAGTGGAGATCGATAGGGAGCCCAGAACATCGGTTCGACGTACTCCAGTGATGGCCGCCGTCATTGGAGGCCCTATACTATACGTTGTTGTGTCTAGGCAGCAAGAGGTGGGCGGAGATCGCCTACCCATTGATCGGTCGAGGAATGGTGTGAATTAAATATGTTTAATACCTTTTCGCCCATTTAATCTTGGTCATAGTTCCTAGAGCGGAGGGACGAGATTAGATCACGGTCTACCTCTTTGTTGATTAGATCTGGGTTGCAGATCAGTAGATAATTGGAACAAGGCACTCTGTGTTAGTCAATTGAGGAAATTTTCTTAAAGAGACCATGGTGTTTTTGAAAATAAACCAGAGGTCCTAGCGTAGTTAGAGCAAGTTTAATTTAGGTCCTTTTTATTTACGACTTAGACCCTAAGTTTCATAGAATTATAACCCGCCATCCTGCTGAGTTATTTTTACCCTGAACCCCTTTGGTTTACACTTTTAACTGCAAATGAGTCCCTGGTATTTGCAGAGAGGCCCTAATCTGAACTTAATCATAACTTTCACGTTTTAACTATGATTTTAGTAGTTCTCTAACCTACGGATTCACTTCGACGAATTAGTCTACAGAGTTTGTTTATCTGTTTGGTGTAATGTTATTATGTTATTTTTATTTGTATTTTGTTTGTTGGTATTGCTTTTAATAGACGAACAAGTATACGAGGGATCTGAAGCTGAGCATGAGCTCACTTAGAAGGCAAGTGTGTCCTTCACACGCTGTTTTGACCTAATATTATTTAATGTTATGTTCTCACCTATGCATGCACAATTAGATTAAATTGATGAGAACCTAATAGGTCATACCTAGTTTGTTTTACCCTATACCTTGTCATTACCTGGTTCTACTTATTATTGGGTAGATTTGCTATTGCTTTACATGGATATGGGATAATGTTAAATGTGAAACACTGGTCATGCTTTATTATTGTTGGCTTATTATTATGCATGGTAAGATTATTTTGTTTAATTGGAACATGGAGAACCATCCAGGAAAAAAGTGTTACCACAATACTATTATGGCTCTAGTCTTGGCTAATTAACTAGGGAAGCTAGTGTGTGAGAACCTTACCCAAATGGGGCAAGCAGGGACATGTTGCTCAAGTATAGGGAGGCCTTGGCTGATCTATCTGTGATAGCTTTCAGACAAGGGATTCCTGTACCACCTCATCTTTAATTTGAGTGTGTTTTCTCATGCTAGAGAAACTTTGTAAAGGCCTCGTAATCGATCTCTAGCCATTCACCTTGGAAGTGAATATGGCCATGCACCTAGCTAGATGGGATACACGACTTATAGGTACAGATGTGCAACCTCAGCATTATGTAAAACTGATATATCAGTAGTGGTCACCGTTACAAGCGGCTTGGACTCTCACATGAGTAACTTATGGAATTAATTAATTTGGTCATGCATTTGCATTCATTAACGTATTTATTTATGATTAGTCATTAAATGGGAAGTATATATTTAGTAGTTGCTAATAAAAATTTGACCAACTTAATTAAAAGTGGGATGCATTAGCCTTAACCATATCCTCGGTAAGCCTTACACTACACGTATTTACACTTGCTGAGCAACCACCATAAGTAAGCTCACCCTTGCGGGATTTTTTGTTTAGAATTAGGTCAACAGGAGGAGGACTACTATGATGTGTTTGATGAGCTCTAGACTGATGTCGCTCCGGTCAACCTACCTGTAACTCAATATTAAGATCATCGTCATCGTCATTTAGTTTCTATTATTCTATTATCTTTGTAAAGATATTTTACTCTTATAATAAAGTTTGTGACACTGGTTTCTATACTCTAAGTCATCATATATGTGGAATTTGGTCTTGGCACACATATGAGATGCATCTAGATTTGTCCTAAATTTTGGATGTGATCAAAGTGGTATCAGAGTCCTGTTGACTATCAGGCGTAGCCTAGTTAGACTTGGTCAAGACCTTGCCTACTTACCTTTGCCACTCTGATTCTATATGTACTATCCTTGGTATTTTATCATCTTATACTGCTTTTCTCATGACTTCTCTTATCTTTTCTAAGACAATAGAAACTTCACACCATGGAATCTTGCACCAAAGATTCCCCTAAGGAATTGGAGATCTAACACTAGGAATCGTAAAAGGTGGAAAAACTATTTTTATAGGAATTGATGTGCTTGACTGCTTGTTCTTATGATAAATCCCTGATTTGCTTCTTAGTTTGAATGGAAAGTGTTGTGGAGTTATGTCTTTAAAATATCTTATATACATAGTATAGAATAGTCAGGTAATTAGCGCCTAGAGTAACTTGGTCATATACAACTACCTGAATTACATGTTCCAAACACCATGAAAAGTTGCATAATTAGTCTAACCCAACCTAAAAGCAAAGCAAATAAAATTTTTCTCTGTCTCATGTAGCCTATTCTACCCATAGCTATCTTAACCATATATCTCTAACCCTAGATGGTAAATACCAGGGCTAGAGATGTAATAGTTCAACCTACCTAAGAGAACCAATCAAGATTTGGAAATGAGTCAGAATTGAAAGCTCCTTTGTGGGTTTTGGTGGTTTGGATGATAACTGAATGGAAGGATGAACATGTGTGTTAAGTGTTGGACAGGTGCTTAGTGCAAAGCTTGTAGAGTTTAACACAAGAGATCAAGTGTGGTTATCTAAAGGCTGAGATGAATATGGACAATGGACATCATAAGCTAAGTGAAAGTGAACATTGCTTATGTGAGACTCAGTGTGCATAACTTGGAGACAACTGGTCATTCCAAGGATGGAGGCAAGTAGGGCTTTGAGGTACCGAGTGCACAGGAGAAGGTCAAGGAGGCTGAGGTACCCAAAGCCAGGGGTGAAGAAGAATATTTGCAAAGTCAAGGATTGATCGAGTTGAGAAGAGCTTTGGTGCATCGAGGATCACGACTTAAGGATGTGACTTACAACCAATGAGATAATACATATGGTTATGTGGTGTAAGTCATAAGGCTCAAGATCAAGCTCAAAAAGTGAACAAGATCACTAGAAGGAGGAGTAGTGTCAAAGCCAAAACCTAGAAGCAACCCAAAAGAGCTAAGTTTACCTTGACCTTTAGTTTTGGGTTGTTCCTATATTTGGTTATGTTCTATGTGACCATTGCAGGGTGTTGGAGCTCATAGATGCCAGTAATGATCAAGTCATGAAGACTTGGAGTTTTGAAGTCCAACATCGACCTCAAATAGGCCAAAAAGGGCAAACGATGAAAAATGTTAATTATGCATAGTTTGTGTCACACACAAATTTAAGAGGCAAACTCGGGTGCGTCTCAAATGTGTGCTAGGATCAAGTCTCACACATAGGATGACTCATGGTACAGAAACAAATGTCACATCTTTAACATATAATGGAGTTCTGTACAAAATAGTCAAATAATTACATCATACGAAGACAACGATCCAGCAACCACAGTTGACTGGGAGATGACGTCCTAGACCTCTCACGAACTCATCGTGAAATCCTTCCTTCTCCTCATCCCGCAGTACCTATTCTTGACCTGGGAGATGTGAGTACAGCAAGGGTGAGGTCACATACGTTCATCGCTCAACAAGTTGTGGGGAATAATGTGCATGAGCTCACTTACAGTGGGGGCTCATGTGAAGTGTAAGGCTTACAAAGAAGATGGTTAAAGTTGAGCATTGCTTTTAAAGTTGGTCAAAATTTTATTAGCAGTTACAAAGTATAAGTAGATACTAACCCAAATAAATAAGAGATCACTATTAATAATAATACTGACAATGCAATGCATATGAAAAATTAAGTTTAGTTCCATAAATTACTCATGTGAGGGTCTGAGCCGCACATGACCATGAGTATGGTTGATATACCAGTTTTACACTCTGAAGAGGTTGCACATCTTTACCCACAAGTCGTGTTACCCATTTGCCACGAGGTCATGAATCCCATACATCTCTATCGAGGAGACGAGGCAGGGTAGCACTACGAGGCCTTTACAAAGTTCCACTAGCTTTAGAAAACCAGCTACGGTTTCTGAGAAGGGCGATATAGGAATCCCTCGTCCGAAAAGCCATCGCAGCATGATCGACCCGAGAACCTCCCTATACCGTAGGTCCTCTACCGCCCTTGCCCCCTTTCGGGTAAGGTAGTCCTCCACTAGCTTTGCTAATTAGTCAGCCAAGGACATTCCATACCACCCTTGTGGTAGCACTGTTTTCCCTGGTGGTTCTCCATGTTCCAATTAACACAATAATCTTGTCATGAACAATAATTAAATAAACAGTAAAATTGGAACATGATCTTAATTCAGTATAGCATTAATCCCAAAACCAGGTAGAGCAATAGAAAGTCTACCCAATAGTTCATTTGTCTACAAGGTGTGGGGTAAACAAAACTAGGAAAACCTATTAGGTCCCATCAAATTGACCTGAGCATGTCATAGTGATTAACAAGAACATTATTAGGTAAAGAAGAGTGATCAAGGGCATAGTTTGCCTTAGACTTGAGATCCCAAGTACGCAAACTGGTCTTCGGGTTTTTCATGACCTCCCTACTACTCGTAGCAATACATACAAATAGACAAGGAGTGTATAAAAATAACATTACACCAAACATGAGAACAAACGCATGTAAGAATATTCTATGTGTCGCTACGAGATCGTAGGTTCGAGGACGACTAAAATCGGAGTTATAGTTAAAAAGATATGATTTTTGTAAGACTTAGGTGGTTTATAAGTAAAAGTATCTCCTTTGTTAAATAATATAAGCATGTGAGAAGAATATTATAAATAATTAACTAATTCACTTTTAATCTTGAGTAGAGATCATCTTAGTCAGATTATAATTATACTCAGATTGACTTTGGCTAGAATGGTTAATCAATTAACACAAGTCGAATAAATATGAAAGTATGTGGAATGACACTAATAATGTTTTGAATGTGTAGACAATTTTATTATGAAGCTAGCACGACTGGAACGGTCCAAAACAGAGTTAAAATGGAGAAGTTATGGTTTTTCTAACACTCTATATTTACTTTTATATTATAAATCAATTTCTAGAAATTCATTTACTTTTATATTATAAACCAATTTCTAGAATTTCTTTATAATGTCAGGGCTTATTTTACAAAATTATGGGATCTAGATGCAAGGATTCCCTTATGGCCGAGGACGGTGGCTTTATTTTGAAAAAATGCAGGGTGTCTTTTAGAAACAACCACAGTGAAGGGATACGCTACAATCCTGACTACCCGATCAGAAATCGAGGGCCACGGTTAGATCTTAAAGTATGTGAACAGGTATCCGTTGTGGACCATCCGATTCTGATCCATCAGTTACAGATTTATAATTAGATCACAACCCTCCGATCAACCATCCACAGTTTGGATTTTAATGACCTAAAGCGTTATCAGACAAACTAATTGGAGTCGTCCTTTGCTTGATCAATGGACCAGAACTCATCCCTCTCCCCACGACATCCAGGACGGCGACGCATACCCCGCCGTGGCGGTCATGCGCCGGTGAGCAGCGCCCCGGCCGCCCCCAGTGATAAACCAAAACCTGAACGTGCTACCCCAGATTCGGAACGATGGAAAAGCGTTGAGTGGTTACTCACCGGTGGTCAATTAAGGTGCAGACGACGCTCTCCACGGAGGTACGAGGATCCATGGCGGTGACATTGCTCCGGTGAGAAATTCTCCATCCCCTGTTGGTCATTCCCTTGCGCGGACGCCACGAGAGCATTCTTAGGGATCGAGTGAAGCTCTCAGGCCCGACAGGGAGTCCCCGATGATGGCGTCATTGCATCCACAACGGCGGCCCGATCTCCTCACGCGGTGGCTCGTGGCGACGAATTCTCTGAACCCTCCGACCACTGCCTATCTCATAGTATTGATGGTGATGCCCGGCTCCACGAGATGGTTGTATGGGTGTGGACGATTGGATTATATAGCTGGTGATGGAGTTGTTGCCACAAAGCTTGAACAGAGGCCAAATCGCTCGGTGGAGGCCTCGGCCGGGCGACTCCTAGATGGTTAAGCCAGCTGGGAGTTGGTTGTGAACCTTGTGCACGTGGTGATGTCCGAGAGGGATGGCTAGAGCATAGGACCCAAGTGTCAGTGAGCGACGGAGGCACGGGATCCACGGCACAAGCACGCGACAGCTTCGGCATGAGGTTGACGCTGACGACGTGGTCCCTACCTGTCAGTGGCACCATGCACGCAGGTCGTGCTGTGAAGGAAGAGGGCGCAGGTGGGTATCTTCCTACTGGGTCGAGTAGAGGTGAGGGCATGGGCTGAGCGAGGAGTTTCGGCCCAGTCAAATTCTCCATTTTCCTTTTCTTTTATTTCATGTTTTAGATTTCTATTTTATTCCTCTATTTTGAATTTTCAATTTTAGTTAAGGTTCAGATTTCAAACTTAGTACAAATGCACAACCATAAAACTCCAGCGTGAAAATGCAAATGATGTACTATATTTATATTAATATTTGGTTATCTACATGCCTCAAAATATAAACATGATACACATATATTTTTTATAAGATACTCATTTGGAATGTATACTCTAAATTTCATTACTTATTTTCTTTTAAAAACAATATATATATATAACATGTACCATGAACTATTTTTATTCAAATGCATATATTTATTTGTGAAGGGTGTTTAAGGGAATAATTAGATAGATTTAAGGTCCTTCTTCTATTTGTTGTTCCTAGTTTCAATTTAAACTTTAAGTTCAAATTTGGATCTAAGTTTTGAATTACCAAACTTTTAATGTTACTAGTTATTTGCTTCAGGGAAAATAATTTATAAAGAAGGAATTCATTATTTAGAAGTCATTTTATCTTAAGTATTTTGGGTGATCTCTCTGAATTACCAACATAAGATTTTGGGTGTTACAGTTTGAGTGTATAACTATGTTGCATACACCTTTTACTATGTGTTTGGTACTTTGTTTTGCTCTCTAACTTAGTTTGTACAGAAAGTGCCATTTCGGGCTCTGTTTGAGGAGAAACATAAAAAGCAAGAGAAAGATTAAGAAAGAGATAAGTTCCTGAAACTTAGTCAATTGGATTACTCTCTAATTATGTGTGTCTAAGTCACCTCCAAACAGTTGAAGTGAATTAGAGAAGAATGGTGGAAAAAGAACTTTGAACCTGCTGTCTCGGTACCGGACCTTTTATAGGACTGGTCTCGTGTGCACTGAACCTGCTAAAGGACTGGTCCTGTGTGCATCGGCCCTGCTACTGTGACACCAACATCAAATTGGTTGGTCTTAGGTTTTTGGAAAAAAAACTCGTCGAATCGTCTACAATACTCAGTCCTATGCACCAAACCTTCAATAGTACCCTTATAGGACCGGTCCTATGACACACAAGACATGCTACAGGACTGGTCCGGTGCACCAATGGCTAGTCCTTTCAGAGAAGGAAACAACCAATCAAATCGCATTGGGGCAGGTGATCGTTGGAGGTCCAGTGTGGTCCGGTGCACCCGTGGACATAACACTTCCAATTTATTTGCAACCGCTATGGGAGGCCTTGGGGCTGGAAAATAGACCCCAACGACCTCAACCAGTACACAAGTGATACCCCATGGCAGCAAACAATTGTAGAATCATTCTTTGCCCCTCTCTATTGTATTACGTGATATATTTAATGGTTGGCATGGTTATAAGCCAAAAGAGAGAGGAGAAGTGATGCTGGGAGGTAGAGCTAGCAAGATCTTGAGCAAGTGAGTAGTGTTACTCTTCCGGAGTGTTGTGAAGACATGTAAACAGCTTCACCTTCCGGCCGCACAGCTACCACACCATGCAAAAAATAGTGTAGAGCGTCGAACCCACACTCCCTGTTCCAGAAATTTGGGACTAACCATCAGACCACATGTATCTTAATGTTGAAAAAACTATATATATATATATATATATATATATATATATATATATATATATAAAGCACGGGTAACTGGCTAGTTGTAATACTTCCTCCGTTTTTTATTTTTCATGTTTTAGTTTAAAATAAACTAGCACCCGACAAATATTTAAGAATCGGAGGTAGTAATAAGAAGACAAATTTGGTGGAAAAACGAAAACACTCGACGCCGATGGCTCTCGTCTCCTACACAAGAATTTTCGCGCGGCGTTGCCACTCACACTTTTTTATTTATATTGTGTTTTTTAGTTTTTATTTATGGTTAGCACTGTTTTGTAAATTTTAAATGGTTCCAAAAATTGTAGACTTACATGTTTCTGAAAGTGAGAATGCAATATAATTTCATCACACATAGAAGGTATAATAATGTTAACATAGCATCTAACTCTGGTCGATGGTTAATAAATATAGTCTGATGAAAAGAAAAAAATTAATGATTAAGCAAAAGTAACTTGGTCTATCACTCCTGCAAAAATGCAGTATTTTATTGCACTCGGAGAATCAAGGATGTGTGATGACAAGTCAACCAATTATTGTGCTCAAACCAAACCAATTGGTTTGTTTGAAGGATAGGCTTGGGTGGTCCATTCCTCAAACCAAACTTTCATAGTGCTGGCTCACCTATATAAAATCAGGAATTAACTGGAAGGGGAATAACAACAAGGTTTTTATGCATTAATAGCTGCTTGAACATATAGCAAGTAGCTACATCATTAGAAAAGAGTTTTAGCATCATAGTTTTGGAGGAATAGATGCATACTTAGAGTGGTAGCACACGTGATTTGTGTGTTGACCCAAAAATTACAGATACTCCATGGTTAGCAAATTGATAGGAAGTAATAGTGTTTTTTACAAAAAAATATTATAGATTTATTAACAACTCTATTCTTTAGTGGGTCCAAAAGGCTTGTGATACATCTGCACAAAAGAGAAGTTGCACGATCATTTTTCAAAAGTGGTCTTCATAGCAGAAATTGATTTGTAAGTCAATATGAGAGAAGTAAGCTTTGAATCGTTCAACTTGTTAGCATGAAAAATAAATAAATTAGTAAAAATTATCCAAGGTTATAAAGTGGAAAAGAAAAAGGACCTACTTTATTGCTTGTGCTTCTTGACATCACTGCAATATCATTAAAATAAACATCAGATTTGGTGTTATAATTCTTTGGCACAGATGGTTTGTGGATAGGTTGAGCGAAACATATGAAGGTAAACCTTGTTTCTAGTTATTTATTCATTTGATGTTATAAACTGAAAGTAGAGTCAGTGAAAGTCGCCTAGAGGGGGGGTGAATAGGCGAAACCTGAAAATTAAAACTTTATCCCCCAACTAGATCCCTTGATTAGTGGTTAGAACAAGATATACAAATATCGGAGAATAGAAACTAAGTTCTTGCTTGAAAAGAGTATTGCTAAATAATGCGATAAGTGATAAAACAATACAACTAGTAAGTCATAGAATAACAAAGCAAGAAGCCTTAGATGAGAAGAGCACTAGGACAAGTTCTTTCTTGCAACGTGTTGCTTCACTAAATGGGAATTTAACTTGAAGCAACACCAAATGATATTAACAAATAAAGGTGCAAGAAAACTTATAGCAAGGGAAAACAAACAAATCACAGGCAATAAGCACAATGGACACGGGTGATTTGTTTTACCGAGGTTCGGCCCTCGAAGGCCTAGTCCCCGTTGAGGAGTCCACTTAAGGACGGGTCTTTTTCAACCCTTTCCCTCTCTCCCTCGATCACACAAGGATCGGCGAGCTCTTCTTCTTCTCAAGGATCACTCACGATCCCACAAGGACCACCACAATCTTTGGTGTCTCTTGCTAGCTTTTACAAGCCTCCAAAACTTTGGAGGAAGTTCGAATGGGAGTCAAAACTCCACGCGCAAATGAACACAAAGATGAAGCACACACTATCTCTCAATGAATCTCACAAGGCACTAGTGCTAAACTCAAATGAGTAGCTCTCTTTTGCTTGCTCTCTCTTTTGTGGCACTTGTGTTGGTTGTAGTGGTCTAAATCTTGTGTATAGGATGGATCAATGAATATATGTGGTTGGGAGGGCTTGAGTATGTCAACTAGATGACTTGGAATGTTGCTTGGGCTCCCACACCTTGAAGTGGCCGGTTGGGGTGGTATTTATAGCCACCAACTAAAATCTAGCCGTTGGTGAGGGCTGTCTGTTCGATGGTGCACCGGACAGTCCGGTGCACACCGGACATGTCCGGTGCGACAGCCACGTCACCCAGCCGTTGCAATTTGACCGTTGGAGTTCTGACACCTGGGCCCGCCTGGATGTCCGGTGCACACCGGACATGTACTGTTCGATGTCCGGTGCACCTGCTTTCGCGTGCCTGACGACTGCGCGCGACTGGCGCGCATTAAATGCACCGCAGGTAGCCGTTGGCGCCGAAATAGCCGTTGCTCCGCTGGCACACCGGACAGTCCGGTGCACACCGGACAGTCCGGTGAATTTTAGCGGAGCGGCTGCCGCGCGAACCCGAGGCTGGCGAGTTCCGGAGACCGCGCTTCCTTGGAGCACCGGACATGTCCGGTGCACACCGGACAGTCCGGTGAATTATAGCGCGCCGGCTTCCGAGAATTCCCGAGGGCGAAGAGTTTGAGTTGGAGTCCTCTGGGCGCACCGGACACTGTCCGGTGCACACCGGACAGTCCGGTGCCTCCAGCCAGAGGTGCCCTCGGTTGCCTCTTTGCTCCTTTGTTGAATCCAAAACTTGATCTTTTTATTGGCTGAGTGTGAACCTTTTGCACCTGTATTACTTATACACTAGAGCAAACTAGTTAGTCCAATATTTGTGTTGGGCAATTCAACCACCAAAATTATTTAGGGACTAGGTGTAAGCCTAATTCCCTTTCAATCTCCCCCTTTTTGGTGATTGATGCCAACACAAACCAAAGCAAATATAGAAGTGCATAATTGAACTAGTTTGCATAATGTAAGTGCAAAGGTTGCTTGGAATTGAGCCAATATAAATACTTACTAGATATGCATGGATTGTTTCTTTATTTTTAACATATTGGACCAGCTTGCACCACAAGTTTTGTTTTTGCAAATTCTTTTGTAAATTCTTTTCAAAGTCCTTTTGCAAAATAGTCAAAGGTAAATGAATAAGATTTTTGCGAAGCATTTTCAAGATATGAAATTTTGTCCTTTTGTTTGAAATGCTTTTCCTTTGACTAAACAAAACTCCCCCTCAAATAAATTCTCCTCTTAGTGTTCAAGAGGGTTTTAAGACATCAATTTTGAAAATACTACTTGATCCCCCTTTAGAACTCAAAGAGATACTAATTTGAAATTTACCAATTGAAAATCATCAATTTTTAAAATTAGGGTGGTGGTGCGGTCCTTTTGCTTTGGGGCCAATACTTTCTCCCCCTTTGGCATGAATCGCCAAAAACGGATACTTAGAATGAAATATAGGCCTTTAGAAATACATTCTCCTCCTTTGGTCATAAAATAAATGAGTAAAGATTATACCAACGTTGGAGAGTGATGCGGAGCGACGGCGAAGGATGAGTAGTAAAGCGGAGTGGAGGCCTTTGTCTTCGCCGAAGACTCCAATTCCCTTTCAATGTACCTATGACTTGGTTTGAAGTTCACTTGAAAACACATTAGTCATAGTATATAAAAAGAGATATGATCAAGATGATATATTAAATTAAGCATGATCATAGTTCTATATAACATAGATTGCTCCCCCTAAATATATGCGGGAGGGTAACATATTTTTGGCCTCAAATGCCAATTGCACATAATTGGGTAAAAGAGAACATATCTATATCATACAGAATGTGAAGTGCATTGTGTCATAGTATAAGTGTGATGCTCATGACAATTTATGCACTTATGAAAGCATGTTGTAAATATTTCAAGCTTTTTCCCTTAAGGATTTCAAAGAGGCTTACGGACCATCCACCTTTGGAACAAAGGCAGCTTATCCTCGTTACAAGGTTAAGCTTTAAGCTCTTTGACAATAAAAGTACTTCATCTAGTTTTACCAAAGATGCACTAAAGCAGGAATGAGTTTTGGGAAATTAAACTAGTTATGAAGCAGGGATAATACATGGACATGCTTACTCTTCCTTTTATACAAGATATGCAAAGAATGTATAGAAAAGGAAGATTTAGGTACAAGTTTAAATGAAAGGAGATAGTTTTACCTTTATGTACCTTTACATAGAGACGCTCTCTTCATTGTGCTTTGTCCTTAGTCTTAGATGCTTAAGACCTATTCTTAATGACAATATATGGAAATATTTTGCACAAGAGAGAGTTCTACAACTAGTGATCTTTTCAAGTTATTGTTAGCAAATATCAAATGGATCACAAGTTGCATAAATGTATCATGAATTCTCCTTTTAACTTAGTGCATATCAAGAGAGATATCGATTGAAAGTATATACGCCACTAAGAAGCATGATTGTTGATTGAAGTCATTCAATGATCAAACAAATAACAGATGTGATCAAACGAACAACATACGTATTAGATTATCAATTAAGCTTAGAGTAGGAGAATCCAGCAAATATGCTACTTTAGAGTGAAAGACAAGAATTTAAAGATAGTAGCATACTTCATGAGAAACTTATTCTCATGCAAGAGACTATATGAAATTACTGAGATAAAGCAATAGTCTCAACATAATCAAGATAAAAGGCTCCCCCTAAAGATATGCATCAAGTATTTGAATGAATTGAATGGATGCATTTATTTTAAAGACAAATAGAGAGAAGCCTTATACATCTTGATCAAGGCTCATTAATTTTGCAATAACAACTTAAGCCTAGTAATCTCATAATGAAAGTATTTAGAATACTCACAACCACACCATTGATTGTTTTGTAGACCTTAATATCCAAGTAAGTGTTGTTGTTCTTGAAGTCCTCCTCTTTCATTTGAGAGTCCTCCCTTTGTAGTTGTTTCCTTTTCCTTTCAAACTTATTGAAAATACTCAAGAAAGATGTTAATAGCACAAGGGAGTATATTATGAAAGATGATCTCTTTAGATAGAAAATATGGACAGTTCATTATTCATGAGTCACACAGACATGAAGTAAAATCCTTAACATTAGTGCATTTTATTTGAGAATTATGAGTGAGCACCTTTTAAGCATTTTAATAATCATTGGAGATTTTACTTTATCATATTGAATTTAGCTAATCATTACTTGGAAGCAAATCAATATGATAACATATACACATATCACAAAGGCATTAAATAGATTCTAATGGACATGAGCATAAAAAAAATTTGAATGCACATCTAGCTGATTTGAGTCCAATAAAGAATCTATTCACATAGGTATAATACGATAATTTAGATTCAATAGTCATTGAGATGGGAACTATATTTGATTAAGAAGATGAGTTCCCATACCTTTGCTTTTACCTTTCTTCCTTTGGGTGAAGAGCAACCCATGAGGCTTGTGCACTTTCTTTTATGTATATTTATAAGAAAGCTCAAGAGATACGTTAGTAACACAAGCACTAGTTTCCATTTAGTAATCATTTTGATAGGGAATGAAAAGCTATATTACTAAAAGCATGGAAACTTCATAGCATGAACTAGATTATCCATAGATGATGTTATGCTCAATTTTAACTCATAAAACAAGCATAAATAATTCTTTAAGATTATGGGAATAAATCTAATTCATGATTTGGAAAGCGACAAATGTGAAAGAATCATATCCAATTGAGAGCAAGTAGAAATACATCATAAAACATTGGATTGATTTTTCTTTTCATGCTAGATTACACGCTTTCAAAGAGAAACTTATTCTCTATAAGTGAGACTACTTTGAGTTACTTAAATAAAATCAATAGTCTCACTATTCTAGTTATAGAGAGAGTTTTCCTTTTATAAGTGTCCTAAGGATTTGAATTCCTTACATGACACCTTATTCTTTTAAGAACATGAAATATCTCTCTATATCTAGAATCATGGCAATAACAAGATAATTAGAGGAAGAATATGCCATGACATACTAGCAATAAATTAAAGCATGTAGATTACCATAGGATGGAAATGATGGGTATGCAATCTACCATATGAGAGGAAATTCATCAAAGAATGATGATATGAATTTTAAAGACATTTGAAGCGCTACACATTTCTTATGTGACTACACAAGACACATAATAATATACTTGCACTTTAAAAGCATAGAGGTTACCATCCTTTGATTTTCCTCCATGTTGTAGGCCTTGATTTTTCCGCATAAGATAATTCTTTATTTCCTACAACATCAATAACTTCCTCGAGATGATATGAGTTTAAGATGTAGTAGTTTGAAGAATAACCTTGGGTCAATCACGGATAAAGATCATTGAAGATTTGATAGCTTGAGTTAAATTGAATTAACTTTCTCAAGCACCCCAAGGCTTCATACCATCTCCTTTTCCTACAAAGCTTGTCAAGCATATTTTGGTACCCATCGCTTGATGGGTCCATCATGGTTAGTCAACAAAGATCTAAGAGCCCAAATGTCCTTTGTGTTAGCACTAGGTAAACTCATTACCTTTCTAGCACAAGTTGCAACTTTGGGTTGCCTAGTTACATGAGAATTAATTGACAAGCTAGGAGTAGAATTGTTACCAATGGGACAATCCCTGCATTGATGTCCCTTCTTACGGCATGTGTAGCAAAGGCGTTTTTCAAGTTTTGAAGTTTTCTTCTTTCCTTGTTTGTTGCTTGCTACATGGTTAGTAAAAACTTTCTTTTCTAACCCTATGCCTTTTTGTTTTAAATGGGGACAAGATCTAAGCAAGTGTCCCTTCTTGGAGCATTTAAAACAAAGTCTATCATCCTTGTTAATAATCAAGCCATTTTTAATGTAGGGACATGACCTAATCAAGTGCCCCTCTTCAAAGCATTCACTACACCTCTTAATGTGAAGTGTGGCTTGATCATTACCTTGGATGTTACCTTTTGTGGAGGCGTGGTTGAGGCTTTTGGAGGAGGTGTTGAATTTCATCTTTTGTTTCTTCCTCTTGGCAATCCTCAAATCCTTGACATTTTCTTCAAGGGATGTAGTGCATGCCACGGTTGTTCCCGTCTCAAGCTTCTTCACCATGTGATCACGGTTATCTTGAGAAGGTTGGGTAATGCATTTCCCTTTTAGTTGTGTCAAGCTCTTCTTTAGCCTCTCATTTTCTTCTTTGAGCTTTTGATATGAATCATCATTTGTTCCTGCAAATTCTAGCTCAAAGGAAGATTTGCTTGTCGACAAACAACAAGCATTAGCACATGGTAATATAGTATCATTTTGAATACATGTGCATGAGTGAGGTTGTTGGGATTTTAAGTTTTCTATCACAACCTCATGAGCAATGTTTAATATGATGTGATCATCCATAAGATTTTCATGAGAACATAGGAGCATATCATATTTTTCTTGAAAAGCTAGATTTTCAACTTTTAGCTTTTCTACTTGGTCCTTAAGCAAGGTATTCCTATTTACTAATTGAGCGATACAATGTAAAGCGTTATCATGCTCAATTGAAACAGTTTCATACCTTTGGACCAAATCAACATGAGAGCACTTTAGCTCCTCATGTTCTTTAGTCAACTCGTCAAAGTGTAGCATTTTCATGGAGAGAACATCTTCTAGCCTTTGACGAGCTTCGCTTTGCTCTCTTGCTCTTTCTAGAAGTTTGAGCATGACCGCCTTATCTTCTTGGATTAGGCGAGCGTAGAGATGCAAGAAGCTTCTTTCTTCCTCCTCATCCTCATTTGTCCTTCCGCTATCATTTTCATTAGCCACACAACATATGTGGGAATCGAAATGGGAAGACAAACCTTTTGGAGAGGTGGATTCATCGTTTGGTCTCCATCGTTCATTTTCTTCTTCTTCCTTGCAAGGGTTAGTATCACAAAGACTAAAGGAAGTAGAAGCATCAAATGAACTATCATGTTTGGACTCATCAAATTTATTTTTAATTCTAGTCCAAATATCATGCGCATCATGGATAGATTCGTCATAGTTTGATATGAAGGCATGATAATCTTCTCTACTAAGAGAATTAGTTAGGATGTCAAAAGCTAGATAGTTTAAGCGATAACATCTTTGATCCTCCTCGGAATTAATTTTTCCATTGAAATTAGAGGAAAAAATACTCTTGTCTATAATTTGTTCTAATCGTGGATCTAAGGTTCTAAAAGCATTTATCACACTAGTAGACCATGAGTCATAATTAGAACAATCATCAAATAATATTTCAAGAGTTACCTCCTTTTGAGTTACGTTTGATGGAGGAGTCTTCTTGTTCTTTTGGGATCTTCTACGAGCCATCACTTCGAGTTGTTAGACTCAAGATGAAGTGCCTAGCTCTGATACCAATTGAAAGTCGCCTAGAGGGGGGGTGAATAGGCGAAACCTGAAAATTAAAACTTTATCCCCCAACTAGATCCCTTGATTAGTGGTTAGAACAAGATATACAAATATCGGAGAATAGAAACTAAGTTCTTGCTTGAAAAGAGTATTGCTAAATAATGCGATAAGTGATAAAACAATACAACTAGTAAGTCATAGAATAACAAAGCAAGAAGCCTTAGATGAGAAGAGCACTAGGACAAGTTCTTTCTTGCAACGTGTTGCTTCACTAAATGGGAATTTAACTTGAAGCAACACCAAATGATATTAGCAAATAAAGGTGCAAGAAAACTTATAGCAAGGGAAAACAAACAAATCACAGGCAATAAGCACAATGGACACGGGTGATTTGTTTTACCGAGGTTCGGCCCTCGAAGGCCTAGTCCCCGTTGAGGAGTCCACTTAAGGACGGGTCTTTTTCAACCCTTTCCCTCTCTCCCTCGATCACACAAGGATCGGCGAGCTCTTCTTCTTCTCAAGGATCACTCACGATCCCACAAGGACCACCACAATCTTTGGTGTCTCTTGCTAGCTTTTACAAGCCTCCAAAACTTTGGAGGAAGTTCGAATGGGAGTCAAAACTCCACGCGCAAATGAACACAAAGATGAAGCACACACTATCTCTCAATGAATCTCACAAGGCACTAGTGCTAAACTCAAATGAGTAGCTCTCTTTTGCTTGCTCTCTCTTTTGTGGCACTTGTGTTGGTTGTAGTGGTCTAAATCTTGTGTATAGGATGGATCAATGAATATATGTGGTTGGGAGGGCTTGAGTATGTCAACTAGATGACTTGGAATGTTGCTTGGGCTCCCACACCTTGAAGTGGCCGGTTGGGGTGGTATTTATAGCCACCAACTAAAATCTAGCCGTTGGTGAGGGCTGTCTGTTCGATGGTGCACCGGACAGTCCGGTGCACACCGGACATGTCCGGTGCGACAGTCACGTCACCCAGCCGTTGCAATTTGACCGTTGGAGTTCTGACACCTGGGCCCGCCTGGATGTCCGGTGCACACCGGACATGTACTGTTCGATGTCCGGTGCACCTGCTTTCGCGTGCCTGACGACTGCGCGCGACTGGCGCGCATTAAATGCACCGCAGGTAGCCGTTGGCGCCGAAATAGCCGTTGCTCCGCTGGCACACCGGACAGTCCGGTGCACACCGGACAGTCCGGTGAATTTTAGCGGAGCGGCTGCCGCGCGAACCCGAGGCTGGCGAGTTCCGGAGACCGCGCTTCCTTAGAGCACCGGACATGTCCGGTGCACACCGGACAGTCCGGTGAATTATAGCGCGCCGGCTTCCGAGAATTCCCGAGGGCGAAGAGTTTGAGTTGGAGTCCTCTGGGCGCACCGGACACTGTCCGATGCACACCGGACAGTCCGGTGCCTCCAGCCAGAGGTGCCCTCGGTTGCCTCTTTGCTCCTTTGTTGAATCCAAAACTTGATCTTTTTATTGGCTGAGTGTGAACCTTTTGCACCTGTATTACTTATACACTAGAGCAAACTAGTTAGTCCAATATTTGTGTTGGGCAATTCAACCACCAAAATTATTTAGGGACTAGGTGTAAGCCTAATTCCCTTTCAGTCAGCATATGATTAATTAAGCAAAAGCAATATTCCATAATAACAGGGGAACTAAATTTGAGGTTGAATGGAAGAAAAGGAAGTATATATATTAAGAGGTGCAGCAACAGATTTCAATATATTTATGAAGCTAGAGACCGATTTAAATGGACAATAAAAATGGTAGCCTAAAATAATGTATCTTAATTTGGACAACTATATGTCTATTATTGTGATGCTATGTTGGCTGGTATAATTGTTGCCTTGTTGGCACTGTAGATACTTTTTTGCACCGCATTTGAACTTTTCAAACTTCAAAACCAAGTTAGTTTTGTGATTCCTTCAAAAGTTATGGGCACTAGAAATGTTGCTAAGGATCATTTCCAGTGCCTTCCAAACTGTTGTTGGGTTATGTTCTTGATATAAGGGTGCGTAACAATATAGTGGGCCTTTTATCTGATCTTTCTCCCCAGTATCCCAACGTGTTGGATGCTCTGAAACAGCACTTGTGGATACTTACCGGCCCCGAGAAACCCTCAATTCCGTCTGATGTGTATCTACCTTCTAGATTGATATTGGTTGAAGGATGGGTTGCTCTTTGGAGAGGGCTCAGATTGGATAGATCGAGATTTTTTGGGTGCTATGTTCTTTTCTATTTGGCAATTTCTATGTGTAGTGATGTTCACCTAGAAGGCAGTTAATATGAGCCCTGAACCTAGGTATGTAAAGATGCGAGCGAAATTAATTTGAAGTAACGATAGGGAAAACACTGTAACTTTATGAAGTAACATTTTTAGTTTATCCTAATCTTTTGCCACATTTCAGCAATCTAGAAGAAGCTGGCCATGTACCCCTTTTTGCCTCTACTGTTTCTGTAGGCTTCATAGGGGTGGTAGCGGCTACTGTTTCACATACATCTCTAAAATTGTATTGAGAAGAATAGAATAGATCTCATCTCAAAGAGTGCAGGTTCCATTTAATATGGAAATAGTAACGGGTATTGTAATGCCAAAAGTGGATGTAAGATTGATACTTTTTGACCATGGTCCTTTTTATAAACTACAATATCATTTGTAGTTTTCTAATGTTAAATCCCCTACAATTAACATTGTAAGATCATCAACATTAGGCATTTCATATCAGTTAAATACATTTGATGATATTGCAATGTAAAATAATGTTGTAGTTTTCTAAAGTTTTGTAAAAAAATAATGTTGTAGTTTTCTATTAAATACGGTTTTGTGAAATCATATCAGTTATAGGATTAAATGTAATAAAAATAGAGAAAATAAACGCATGATTATTAAAAAAAGATAGCTAGACATAATATATTTACCTTGAAATAACTATTGATGAAACTGATTGAGCTAATGATCTGATCTTGATTACCTGGAAGAATTTATTTTATATTAGTGCCTGACTGATGAGAAAGTAAAGGGATACAATTTTTTGTATTTTCTCTATTTGTGCTGGTGTTATAATTTTTTTGTTTTCTTGAGTTGATTGATCAAAAACGTTGTTCAAATGAGTAAGGTGCATGAGGCACTTTAGTTTGTGGATAAAAAATGGCATCTAATCACGTACATATTATGAGTCCATAGGCTTTGTTTTCCTCCGGCCATGCTTTGTAAAATGAAGTGGAGAGAGATGAAAGGTGAAAAACACAACCTATAGAGGCACAATGGAGATTTGTAAAATAAATTTGTACCGAGTGGAGAGATGGAAGGTGAAAAAACAGCCTATAGAGTATAGAGGCGCAATCACTACAGTAAATCACAAAACTTCCGACAGCCAAAGCCATCGAACATAAGCCGTAAACCGTCGGAGATAAGCTATGTCCGACGGCGTCGGGCTATCTCCGACTGCATCTGGCCGTCGGACATAACAGGTCGGAAATAAAAGTATGTCCGATGGCGGTCGTCGGACATACGTTATCTCCAACGGCCACAACCACCCGTCGGACATAACGCATGGCAACCGTTTTAACGGTCGCAGGTGGGACCCACATCCCTTATGTTCGATGGCCTGGCGTCAACCGTCGGACATAAGTACTTGTTATCTCCGATGGTTTATATTAAACCATCAGACATAACAGACCCTTATGTCCGACGGTTGACGCCAGGCCATCGGACATAACAAATTTCAGAAATTGCACAAAATTCTTTTTTTAAAAATTTCTGACATTTACAAAAAAACACAGATTGCATACACATATACACATAGTTCATATACAACCACATATTCACAATCACAAATACATTCACATAAGTATTCACATTCACAAATTTAACCTCACCTCACATTCACAAACATATAGTTCCAAATAGTTACAACAAGTCTTTTACATCAACATATAGTTCCAAATTAAAAAATGACATTGTTCGACGGATAGTTTTTGACATGAACAATAATAGTTCCAAATTAAACACATTTGATGAACTATCACTCATATCCATCGCCTGGTTGGTTCGAGTTATAGCCACTTCCTCCGGCTGGACTCTGCGTGTTGAAAAGGTTGTTCACCCAAGAATGCGATGCGTCATCTTGACCAGACCCATCTCCAGGTGCGGAACCTGAAGCAGGTGGTGTTTGAAATCCCTATAACACACGCACATGAAATAGTAACCACTCAGTTTTTCATTTAAACACATAAGGCACATAAGGCATCTATGAACATGTCACACACGCATATGTGTACATACCATAGGGAATTGTGACGGAGGCGGAGGTGGAGGCGACAGCATTGGCATCGGCAGTGCAAAATCCGGAGGCGGCATCCCATATGTCGGCATCAGGACGCCCGCTTGTTGGGCTAGTTGCTAAATATTATATACAAGCCATTGTTGAGAAAATAAGATACACATCATGTGTTTTGTAAAATAAGGTACAAAATGTTACTTCAACTTACCGAGAGAAGGGCTTGATTATGGGCCTGGAGGTTTGCATAATACTTGTCCTTCTTCTTCTAGTACTCAGCTTGTTGTCTCTGGTACTCCAATTGTTCCCTCAAAACTGATTGATGATACTCTACCTGCTGACGCAACACTGCAAGCTCTATCTCTTTGGTGGATGATCGTGAACGGGACGACTGTGAAGACAAGGATGTGGACTGTCGTCCACGACGTCTCAGCTCCCTAGAATCAATCGTAGAATCAAAAATACCCAACCTACAAGAGTGAACCATGCACTTAGTATAGTAAATCATGGACTCAGTTGAATCACAAGCATATGAGGAAAATTTTGAAATCCAAATCAAATAATCCCACCGTCCATGGGCTTGTCCTCCTGCGCTAGCATATGCTGCCTGAGGGTCGATTGGTTGGCTCCTCCAATCGTACTCCTGTCCATGGCGTTGAACCATCTCCTGCCCATACGAAGCCTGGAGGCAAACAATACCAAATATAAGTGCATCACCAAATTGATGGACAAACACATAATATAGTACCAAAAACTCACTAGACGGTCGGTGGCCGTCTGAGTGCATAAAACATCAAGATTCTAAGGATCAGAACCCCTATACCCTTGCATATACACCTCCACATCCGTGGGTGTACGACCGGATTTGACTTCTTGTACATACAAGTTAGAATGACACATTTCTATGTAATTTGAAGTTACAACATACTGTGACATACCATTCGCTTAGCCAAGCGCACATGTCCATCGCCGCCGTAGTTGTGGAACGACTCAGTCCCACGGTTTCCCTTGTTCCTTTCGGAAATGGCATGAAACTCAGGGGAAGCCCACCATCTGCACAAGGCCCGATAACCCTCTGATCGGGTGGCCATCCACGGCACCGACACCTACATGAAATTTTTTCAATAAAGCAAATACATGGATTCGTGCGATATGAGATGCAACAACTTGTTTACCTCAAGGTATTGCTCCTCCGTAAGGTAAATTGATGACCACTCGGCCTTGGTATTCGGCATCGGTCGATCATCAGCACTTGCTCTGTACCATGCCTTTATAGCCTGAATTCGTGCATAGTACATTGCATCTACAACGACATCATTCGCGTTATACTCAAACACGTAACGAGTGTTCATATCATATGATCCATCGTCCGTCATCTTGTACAGTTTCTGCAAAAAATTAGTGTTATCATAAAAGCAACCATATATGGGATAATAAATTAGTATAAACAATTCATACCCAGAATGCATCCCAAACTAGTGCCTGTGTGTTGCTAAACGTTCTACAGACACCATAGCGATAATGCTCCCAAGTGGTGGCGGGGACAGACTCGCCATTAGGCAAAGTCATAAGACTAGGCCAGTGTAGACGAACAAGATTACCAAGAACCATGTTCTCCTGCCTGTAGTGTCCTATGCCTGTGAACGAGTCATCGATTCAAGTCCTGCAAACAGAAAACAATGTAGAAATGAAAACATAACTTTCAATAAAAATTAAGCAAAGATATGTCACTCACTTTCCACTAGGCTTTATCAAAACCCGAGATTCGGGTGGAAGCTCTGGAGGTGGTCCAACAAAATGCAGCTTCCTCGTTCTCCTAACTCGAGAAGTTCCAGACCTAGCTGCAGAATCTCCACCAGCACCAGAATCCACGCCTGCAGAATAACCACCAGCATCGTCTCCAGCATCATCTCCCACATCATCTCCACCATCATCTTCATCATCATCTCTCGCATGATCCTCTACCACTGGTTCCTCGATTTCAGCATCCTATGGAACAAGTAACTTACATCATACAATATTAAGTAACCCATTTTAAGTAATTTAACAACTAACTTACATCGTGTGGAGGCAAATGTTCTGCCACCGCTCTGTGTCTGCTCATGGTAGAACCTATGCCCTGAAAAATTGAATCCTCACCCCTCAAGCTGCTCCTCGAGCTGCTCCTCGTCCCAAGCAAACTACGAGCAAAAGACCTCATTTTCTTTAACATCCTGTTTTAACAAAAAAACAAGTTAGTACATAAATCAACAATAAAATAATGAAACAAATTAAAAAATATGTAAAATATTCAATAAAATCATGATCCATACTCGTCAATCGTAATCGTAATCAAAATCAAGATCTAGTTGCTTTCGTCGATTCAATGGATGCCAAGTAGCTTTCTTCTTTCTCATCACTCGTTTTCTTTTTGGAGGAACCTCTACATCATTTGTATCGCCTAATAAAGATTCTTCCAACATTTCAGTTTGTACATTAAACGTGCTGGTAAGTTCGTCGTCTTGGAAAATCTCAGCAGCCCACACTTCCTGCTCGATTTGACTTTAAACATAACTAGCATCACCAGGAGCATATAGTCGTTCACGAGGATTAACTTTGTACACTACCCTCCAATCAACCAAACCCTTTTTCATAGATGGATATGTCATATAATACACCTGCTCGCATTGGTGGGCAAGGATTATAGTGTCGTGGCCTTTTAATCGATCGTTGTGTTTGACTTCCACCATGCCATATTGGTTTTCTCGCGTTGTATTTGGAGAAAACCAATCACAATCGAAGAACACCACTTTGAGTTGTTTATCTCCAAAAAACTTGTACTCGAGTATATCATTAATGACTCCATAATAATTAGTCACCTTCCCTTCATCATCGACAGCTCTAGTTACAACTCCAGAATTTGTCATGGCTGCTAGAGGATGATCATCTTCGAACCTTGTAGAACGGAATCTAAAACCATTGACATAATACCGACCATAACGTCTGGCAGTTACTTCTCCTTGGGATAATTGTCGAAGGTCCGGGTGTATATTGTCATTTATATCTACATAATCTCGAAACCAACACAAGAAATTAGGTCCCCCATCTTTTCCCTCTCGACGAATCTGGTCACGTTCACAGCTAGAGATGCAATTTTGAGAATCAAATTCATTGTTAGTACAAGGAAACAAACCTTTTAGTATAACAAAAAACATGTAGCAGCAATGACTAAAATTAAGTTTACACTTACAGGAGAAACTGACTCATCTCTTCCATGTTGTTATACATGTAGAGTAAAGCAGTCTTCCATTCGTCATTGGTGAAACAGTATGTTGTGCTGGGTCCTACAGTTTTGCCCCTTCATTGAAAAATTTCAATATCACTGATAGGGGCTCGTCGACATGATACCGCAACGCAGGGGCATTGACATTGTGTTCCTCTGCAAAGTACAGGCCCGTGAACGATGCTATCTCTTTGTATTTAAATTCTTCAGCGATGCACCCTTCAACTCGTCTCTTATTACCAACCATTGCACGTAGCTTCTTTAGTGTCCTTCCGATGTGATACATCCATCTATACTGCACAGGACCTCCTACCTTAGCTTTGTATGGTAGGTGAACAAGTAGATGTTGCATCGGATTGAAGAAACCTGATGGAAATATTTTTTCAAGTTTGCATACCAAAATCGGTATTTGTTGCTCAAGCTTCTCCATCATCTCTTTCTTTATTTATTTAGCACAAAGATGTCTATAAAAGTAGCTTAGCTCCGCTAATGCTTTCCAGACATCATTTTTTACAAAACCACTAAACATAACAGGAAGGAGCCTTTCCATTATTATGTGGTAGTCATGACTCTTCAACCCGGAAAACTTGCCCATCTTCAAATTCACAGACCTTCTAAAGCCCGCGGCGTAACCATATGGGAACTTTAAGTTTTTCAACCATTTCATCAATTATTTCTTCCTTTTAGGTTTAATGCCGAAAGGAGCACATGGCTTCTTCTGGTTCTCTCCTATCTCCATAGTTGGTCCTCTATAGATTAAGGCCAAGTCTTTTCTAGCCTTAGGGTTGTCTTTTGTTTTGTTAGTGATATTCATGCAAGTGCTGATAATGCTTTCACCCATATTTCGTTCCTGGTGCATCACATCAATGTTATGCATTAAAATCAAGGCTTTCATATAAGGGAGTTCCCATAGACCACATTTGTGAGTCCAATTATGCTCGGTTCCATAACCTTCAAAATGATTCCATGTTCGTTTAGTTTCAAATCATTAAGTCTCGCAACAATCTCTAGACCACTAAGACGCTTGGGTGGTCCCCTCGTCATAATTGTGTCCTTTTTAAAAGCGTTCCTATCGAACCTGAACGGGTGATCCTCTTGCAAAAAACATCTATGGCAATCGAAGTAACATATCTTTCCACCAAACTTTAGTCAAAAGCATAAAGTGTCTTCAACGCATATCGGACATGTCAAAATCCCATGACAACTCCATCCAGCAAAGATACCATAAGCCATAAAATTGTGAATAGACCACAAAAACGCGACTCTTAGGTTGAACTTCTATTTCTTGTAACAATCGTACGCCTCGACTCCTTCCCACAAAATTTTCAATTCTTCAATCAGGGGTCTCATCATCACATCGATCTTTGTTCCAGGATGATCCAGACCTGGTATTACAAGACACAAGAAAATAAATTCATATTTCATGCAAAGAGCTGGTGGAAGGTTGTATGGAACAGCAAAGACAGGCCAACATGAGTAGGACGTTGCAGATAGATTGAAAAGCGAGAAACCATCTGTTGCCAAACCGAAGCGGACATTTCGCACTTTATCAGCAAAGCTGGAATCAAAAGCATCTAGTGCCTTCCATGCATCTGTATTAGCTGGGTGCGCCATGACATTTGGATTCTCACGTACCACTTCTTTGTGCCACCTCATATGTCTGGCTGTATTCTTGGAGATGAACAAATGTTTCAACCGAGGTATAAGAGGCATGTAATGAAGCTTCTTACGTGCAATCTTCATCGTTATGGTCAAACCATCGTCGTTTTCAACCTCAACGAATCTACGCTCACCACATACAATACACTTCTTCTCACTCGTGGTCTCCTTCCAAAAAAGCATATAGTTATTGTCACAGACATCGATTTTTTCATAGTCCATACCGAGCCTAGAGAGCAACTTTTTGGACTGATACATGTCCTTTGGCATCTTGTGATTCTTTGGAAGTACATCACTGATCATGTTCAAAAGCTCCTTGTAGCTGTTGTTTGAGAATGCAAACTTAGACTTAATAGCCATAAGTCGAGTCACAAATACAAGGACGGTCACTTTCGTGTGCTCATGCAAAGGCTCTTCGGTAGCTTTAAGGAGCTCGAAGAACTTCTGAACCTTAGGTGTAGCTGGATCCTTATAATCGGTGGGTTGACGGGGGTTCTCCGAATCGACGGTTAGAAGCTCATGGCGTACATCGTCAAGCATCTCTTCCATCCTTTCGTAGTCCTCCTCTTCATGTGACTGAACTTCCGATACAATACGAGGAGGTGGGTCCTCACCGTGGTGCACCCACACCTCATAGCCTGGCATATAACCGTTCTTGCAAAGATCTATCGACATAGTCCTCCTGTCAAGGAAATAAATGTTCCGACACTTGCTACAAGGGCACCTAACATCGGTTCTAGTCTCTGACCGAGCTAATTTAATTGCATAATATATATATAGGCACTAATAAATAAATTAAAACAAGCTAATTTAATTGCATAATTAACTCAAGCTGTCGGACATAACAAAACCAAACATGACTACTAGCAAACAATATATATGCATATACAAAATTATACTAAAAATTATAAAATTACTCACTTCGCCGGATGATGAGCCGGTGAAGCGAGCGCCGGCGAGGTCGGGGCGGGCGCCGGTGGCGTCGGGGACGAGGGCAGAGGCTCCGGCGGGCGCGGGCTGCATTAGGGCGGCTCCGGTGGCGTCGGGATGGTCATGGAGGTGGCCACGGGCTCGTGCTCGGGCGCGGGCTGGGCGTCGGGGCGGGGCGAGAGGTCGCCGGCGTGGGCTGGGCTGGGCTTGGGCGGCGGCGGAGACACCTTGCGGTGGCGACAGAGGCTCGGCGGCGGCGGCGGCGACTGCTCTATTGCGGCGGCGGTGGCTTGGCATGCAAACGAGCGGTAGATACAGAGATAGAATGAAATGATGCAGGCACGGGGGCGTCGGTTAAAATTCTTTATTTCCGACGGCCCCCTAGGAGACCATCGGACATAAGCTTATGTCTGACGGCTTATCTGAGAGCCGTCAGACATAAGCTTATGTCCGACGGCCCCTCTGACAACCCTCGAATATTCCTCATTACTTCGGAAGGCGGCCTGTGGCCGTCGGACATAACCTTATATCCGACGGTCTCCTAGGGGACCATCGGACATAAAGGAGCCATCGGACTTTTGCTGTTTTACTGTAGTGAATGGAGATTTGAAGTTCCTGGGGAGCATCGAAAAGCAGGTGGAAAATTTCATGGCATTTTTTTGAGCCGCGGAGCTGAAGAAACTTGGATTTTGACGCAGCTCGGCTTGCTATCATAGACCTAGGAGACACTTGGGAACTAGTCTGCGATAATCTAGATTGGACGATTGGTCTAGTGCTAGCTGCTTATGGTTTGTTTGGCGGATAGATTGGTCGGCAGCCCCGCTTCATCGGGTTGCTTGGCAGGCAGGCTATTTGGCAGCCCTGCCTCGCTAGGTTGTTCGGCAAGCAGGATGGTCAACAACCCTGTCTCGCCGGGTTGCTCGGCAGGCAGGCCGGTCGGTTAGTGGGCCGTTATTAGGAGGCCTTTTGGTCTTCTTTAGGTACCCGATTCTCTCATGTATCCAACATATATACTTCTTAGGCTCCGTTTGGTTTGAGGGACTAAAAATTAGTTTCTCTATTTTAGTCTCATTTAGTCCCTAAATTGACAAACGATATGACTAAAACATGGACTAAATTATTTTAGTCTCTAGTCCCTCAAGGGATCACTAAAAAGGAATAAATCATATTAATTTCACCTTTTGTCCCTCTATTATTTCAGTTACACTAATAGCAAGAGGATACTAAGGGGTATTTTTAGCCTTCTTACGAGTCATTTAAAGTGTTCTTAATATTTTTAGTCCCTAAAACCAAATAGGGTATGGATTAAAATTTATCCTTTGTACAAAATGAACTAATTGTGCCCTTCATTTATACTAATTTATTAATAACTTAATGTGGACATCTGATGCTACCACAACTTCACCTTCTACCCGCACAACTACCACACCTCGCAAAAAATAGTGTAGACCATCAAACCCAGAAATTTGGTACTAACCATTAGACCATATGTATCTTAATGTTTAGAAAAAACTATATATATATATATATATATATGTATATATATATAGGGAAGAGGTAATGGAAGCCCTGGGCTTCCGTTAGTGGGAGAAGCCCCAGCCAGGTCGAGGTCGGCCCAGTGTACGCGTGCTTGCGTTAGCCATGCAGATGATAGCCACGAATCTCGGGTGATATGCGTCAGGCGATATACGCACGCATAAATATATGTAGTAATGTGCATAAATCATGCATAGAAGGAATCTTTTGTACCTTGACTCACGGAAACGAATATTACCATGTGCACACCGTTTACGACTGCATAATGATGTGTAACATGATAGCATAAACCATGCATTATATAAATCTTGACCGGTTTGATATAAGGAAAGATGTGCTGCATAATCGCGTAAATAAAGGGACAATTACGGTTTGAGGAGCATTAGTAGAAGGAAATAAATTTTAATTTACAGCCGCAGTTCGCGGGTTCTGCTCAGGCGGATTCCAGCGTAAAACGTGAGCCAAAACATCGTAAATGAGTACAAAATTTAGCGTAAATCATATATCTGTTTTGTAACAGCAAACGAAGCCCAAAATTATGGCGTGAAAATCGCGTGCACCCAATCATGCGCGGGTTCTGGCTGGGCAGATTCCAGCGTAAAACGTGAGCTAAAACATCGTAAATGAATACGAAATTTAGCGTAAATCCTATATTAGCTAAAACAGCGTAGATTGATCACGTTCGATCGTGCACGGATTTTGGCTTGGTCAAATTTCAGAGTAAAACGTGAACCAAACAGCGTAAATGGGTACAAATTTTATCGTACATCATCAATCTATTTCGTAACAACGAATGTGGCCTAAATTACGACGTGAAAATCGCGGTCCGATCATGCTTGGGTTCTAGGTCAGGTGGATTTAAGCGTAAAACGTGATCCGAAACAGCGTAAATGGATACGAATTTTAGCGTAAATCAATGATCTGTTTTAAAACGACGAATGTGGCACTTGCTTTTTAGTGGAAGTGTAAAATGCAATAAGAAAGAACCCAGGACAAAATCTTTTTTTGCCGACCTATACATGCGACATGGGGGTGAATTAATAACTGAACGAACCCAAGACAAGAAAGAAAACGATGAAGCCATTTGCTGTTCCTGAATCTTGATCCGTCATGCTCACGCCCGGCCATGGAACTGAGGTCAAAAGAGTAGCCACTAGACAATACAGAGGGCACGGCGGTCAGAAGAACAAGAACTTGGACTTGGAGCTGCATCTGAAGGGGAGCACGGTGCCGTTGGGCCAAAAGAAGCGGAGCTGGCACGCCAGGCGCGTCCACTGGTCGACGCCGACGATCCCCGCGACCTTCCATCGCGTCCGGGCCTCCCCCTCCACTCGGAACAGAACCACGCCGTCGCGGAGCGCGGCGTCCATGGCGGCACTACCGGCGTCGCCCAGCGGGGCGCCCTGCGCGCGCGCCACATACGCCAGCGGGAGGACGCCCCTGGCGGGCACGCGGAACGGGTAGGCGCGGAGCACCGCCAGCGTCGCGCCGGCGAACGCGAGGCAGCACTCGAGGTGCGAGAAGTAGGCCCCCGAGTGCGCGTTGCCGTTGCGGGCCTCCTGTAATACCCAAATAATTGGAGTTGTAGAATGTATAATTATTGGGAGTTATAAAAAGGATTATTTGATTACTTGCTTGTTTTTCCCCATTTTTGCTTATTCAAATCATGGGGTCACATAACTACTAACAATGGTATTAAAATAAAGGGAATAGTGCATCATGTGGAGTTTATTGTTTGAGCATTCAATGATGATAATAAAAGTAAAAAAATGTATTAATGTTGAGATTAGGGTTAAAACTAATTTGGAATCTAGAATTTGGAAATTAACTAGAAAAGGAACAGAGAATCCATAATAAAGAAACCTATATTTGAACAAATATTTTTTTCATACTGGTATGATTAAAGTCTACCTTTGATTTAAGTATAAAATTCACATTCATATTTGAAGTTCAAATTGGGAATTGAAAATAAAAGGGAAAAAATTGAAACGTGAAAGAAATAGGGATAAGAAAAGAAAATAGAAATAGAAAAGAAGAAAAATGCCAGAACTGGCTTTGGGCCGAATCTGCCCAGCCCAGCTATGCGTGAAGCGCTCCCACCACGCCGGCTCCAGTCCACGCAGCCCAGCCAACACTTGTGTGGTGTCTCACTGATTGGCCAGGCCCACACGCCAGTCAGAAACGTCACCCGCCCAAGCTCGCCGTCCATGGAACTCGGGTTCCGATCCTACTGCTCTGTTGCAAGTCGTTGGGGTCATCGTGAGTTTGTTGGATCCGTCCTTGTATTCCGCAAGCGCTCGGACTCCGTTTTTCGGAACACCTCGCGCGCCCCTCCTCCATCGGCACCATGGTGTTGGACCTCCGCTGTATGCATCTGCGTCATGAGGAGAGAGAAAGTGAAGGGTGTTGCCGCCGCCATGGATGGCCCTCGAGCTCTAGCGTGCGATACCAGGAGGCAGGCAAGGGAGCCATGGTGGTTCGGCTCGCTCTTCACCCCTGGTGTGCCTGTACCGTCCCATGGTGGACCTCCGTGCCGCAACTGAATCCATCCGAGTGGCGTGCGTGGAGCATGGGTTCTGCTACGTGACCAACCATGGAGTGGACAGCGGCCTGCCGAGTTGGTGTTCACGGATAACAGCGGGGAGTCTTCCGGGCGGGGCGATTTCTCGCCGGTATCGAAGAACTACCGCCAGGTCGCCAATTTCCATGGTCTGCGCGCGCTGGCGTTCAATAGCTGTAAGAACCTTCTCGCTGATTTGTTATAACCTATGCAACTAGTAGCGCGTTCCGTACTAGAAGATAGGGGCCGAAATCGCTCGTCGGCGTTCTCTGGCGTGGGCGTCGCCGCGCTCGGTGTTCGAGCTCCCGTAGCCAACAGCGTTAGGAAGGGGATAAGTCCCTGGCCCTTGATCCGGGCATCAGCGGTCGGGATCACACCAGCGCACACCCCCTTCACGCGTCCTAATCTGACCGTTGGATCTAGATCGAGCGTGCACGGTTTGATCAAGAAATTTTAAATCCGGGACCTTCATCCGCGATCCGACGTCCCCTATTGCATACCTGTTCACCGTTAGCCCGATCTAATCGTGGCCCTTGATGCAAGATCCAACGGCTCAAGGCTATCGGTACCCCTTCGCCATGCCCGTTTCACTAATGAGCCCCTCGGCTTCTATAAAAATAACCCGCAGTCCATCGGCAGGTAGTTCTGAGTCTTAGAACTTTTTACGCAGTGAACCCTGCACTTCCCTGTTTTCATGCGCCAGCCCAGAGAGCACATAAATTGGATAAAAGATTATGGAAATGGATTTTTAATGTGAAAATAATCATTTGAACTTGTATAATTCCTAGAAAATTTATATTAAGTCCAAATTGACCCATTTCAGTTCTTATAATTTTATAATATTATTGTTTATCATCTAGTGTCTCTATTTTGACATGAAAACCGTATTAAAATGTATATCCCAATTAATCTCATATCAAATACATAAAATCTTCAGAAAATCATAACTCCTCCGTTTTAACTCCGATTTGATCCGTTCAAGTTGCGTTAGTCCCGTAGCGACGCGTAGATTATTATTCAGTTTGTTCTTATGTTTGGTGTGATGTTAATTTTGTCTATATCATGTTTGTTTGTATTGCTACGACTAGCGCGAGGACGCGTGTCATCTGAAAAGCAAGTTGGTACCTGGAATCTCAAGTGCCAGGCAAGTTGTGCCCTTGATTCACTTTTGTTACCCAATAATGTTCTTTATAATCATTTACCATGCATAGGTTTAATTTTGATGGGACCCAATAGGTCATCCTAGATTGTTTATCTCATTACCTTGTTTACCCCTGAATCACTTGGGTAGTTTGCTATTGCTTTATATGGTTTTGGGATAATCATTTATTATATCTGAAAGTCGCCTAGGGGGGGTGAATAGGGCAAAACTGAAATTCTCAAAAATAATCACAACTATAAGCCGGGTTAGCGTTAGAAATATAATCAAGTTCGCGAGAGAGGGCGCAAAACAAATCGCAAGAGAATAAGGAGTGTGACACGCGGATTGTTTTACCGAGGTTCGGTTCTCGCAAACCTACTCCCCGTTGAGGAGGCCACAAAGGCCGGGTCTCTTTCAACCCTTACCCTCTCTCAAACGGTCCCTCGGACCGAGTGAGCTTTCTCTTCTCAATCACTTGGAACACAAGGTTCCCACAAGGACCACCACAAGATTGGTGTCTCTTGCCTCAATTACAAGTGAGTATGATCGCAATGAAGAATCAAAGAAAGAAGAAAGCAATCCAAGCGCAAGAGCTCGAAAGAACACAAGCAAATCTCTCTCGCTAATCACTAGGGCGTTGTGTGGAGTTTGGAGAGGATTTGATCACTTTGGTGTGTCTAGAATTGAATGCCTAGCTCTTGTAAGTGGTTGGAAGTGTGAAAACTTGGATGCAATGAATGGTGGGTGGTTGGGGGTATTTATAGCCCCAACCACCAAACTAGCCGTTTGGTGGAGGCTGTCTGTTCGATGGTGCACCGGACAGTCCGGTGCACACCGGACATGTCCGGTGCGACAGCCACGTCACCAAGGCCGTTGGGATTCGACCGTTGGAGTTCTGTCTTCTGGGCCCGCCTGGATGTCCGGTGGCGCACCGGACATGTACTGTAGAGTGTCCGGTGCGCCAGCATGGGCGTGCCTGACCTCTGCGCGCGTTGGCACGCATTTAATGCGTCGCAGGTAGCCGTTGGCGCCGAAATAGCCATTGCCCCGCTGTTACACCGGACAGTCCGGTGTACACCGGACATGTCCGGTGAATTATAGCGGAGCAGCCGAAGTGAATTCCCGAGGCTGGCGAGTTCTGGAGGCCGCTCTTCCTTGGAGCACCGGACATGTCCGGTGTACATCGGACAGTTCGGTGAATTATAGCGGAGTTGCCTCTGGAATTTCCCGAAGGTGATGAGTTTAAGTCTGGAGTCCTCTGGTGCACCGGACATGTCCGGTGGCACACCGGACAGTCCGGTGCCCCAGACCAGAGGTGCCTTCGGTTGTCCCTTTGCTCTTTTATCGAACCCAATACTTGGTCTTTTTATTGGCTAAGTGTGAACCTTTGGCACCTGTATAACTTATACACTAGAGCAAACTAGTTAGTCCAATTATTTGTGTTGGGCAATTCAACCACCAAAATTAATTAGGGACTAGATGTAAGCCTAATTCCCTTTCAATCTCCCCCTTTTTAGTGATTGATGCCAACACAAACCAAAGCAAATATAGAAGTGCATAATTGAACTAGTTTGCATAATGTAAGTGCAAAGGTTGCTTGGAATTGAGCCAATATAAATACTTACATGATATGCATGGATTGTTTCTTTATTTTTAACATATTGGACCACATTTGCACCACATGTTTTGTTTTTGCAAATCCTTTTGTAAATTCTTTTCAAAGTCCTTTTGCAAGATAGTCAAAGGTAAATGAATAGGATTTTGAGAAACATTTTCAAGATTTGAAATTTTCTCCTTTTGTTTGAAATGCTTTTCCTTTGACTAAACAAAACTCCTCCTCAAATAAATTCTCCTCTTAGTGTTCAAGAGGGTTTTAAGACATCAATTTTGAAAATACTACTTGCTCCCCCTTTAGAACACAAAGAGATACCAATTTGAAATTTACCAATTGAAAATCATTAATTTTTTAAAATTAGGGTGGTGGTGCGGTCCTTTTGCTTTGGGCTCATACTTTCTCCCCCTTTGGCATGAATCGCCAAAAACGGATACTTTGGGTGAGATATAAGCCCTTTTGACAACTATTTTCTCCCCTTTGGCAATAAAACATATGAGTGAAGATTATACCAAAGACGGAGAGTGATGCGGAGCGACGGCGAAGGATGAGTAGTCGAGTGGAGTGGAATCCTTTGTCTTCGCCGAAGACTCCAATTCCCTTTCAATATACCTATGACTTGGTTTGAAATATACTTGAAAACACATTAGTCATAGCATATATAAAGAGATATGATCAAAGGTATACTTATGAGCTATGTGTGCAAATTAGCAAAAGAAATTCCTAGAATCAAGAATATTGAGCTCATGCCTAAGTTTGGTAAAAGTTTGTTCATCAAGAGGCTTGGTAAAGATATCGGCTAATTGATCTTTAGTATTAATGTATGCAATCTCGATATCCCCCTTTTGTTGGTGATCCCTAAGAAAATGATACCGAATGGCTATGTGTTTAGTGCGGCTATGCTCAACGGGATTATCCGCCATGCGGATTGCACTCTCATTATCACATAGAAGAGGAACTTTGGTTAATTTGTAACCATAGTCCCGCAGGGTTTGCCTCATCCAAAGCAATTGCGCGCAACAATGGCCTGCAGCAATATACTCGGCTTCGGCGGTAGAAAGAGCGACCGAATTTTGCTTCTTTGAAGCCCAAGACACCAAGGATCTTCCCAAGAACTAGCAAGTCCCCGATGTGCTCTTCCTATTAATCTTACACCCCGCCCAATCGGCATCCGAATAACCAATCAAATCAAATGTGGATCCCCGAGGGTACCAAAGCCCAAACTTAGGTGTATAAGCCAAATATCTCAAGATTCGTTTTACGGCCGTAAGGTGTGATTCCTTAGGGTCGGCTTGGAATCTTGCACACATGCAAACGGAAAGCATAATGTCCGGTCGAGATGCACATAAATAAAGCAATGAACCAATCATCGACCGGTATACCTTTTGATCGACGGATTTACCTCCCGTGTCGAGGTCGAGATGCCCATTTGTTCCCATGGGTGTCTTGATGGGCTTGGCATCCTTCATTCTAAACTTGGTTAGAATGTCTTGTGTGTACTTCGTTTGGCAAATGAAGGTGCCCTCTTGGAGTTGTTTGACTTGAAATCCTAGAAAATACTTCAACTCCCCCATCATAGACATCTCGAATTTTTGTGTCATGATCCTACTAAATTCTTCACAAGTAGATTCGTTAGTAGACCCAAATATAATATCATCAACATAAATTTGGCATACAAACAAATCATTGTCAAGAGTTTTAGTGAATAAAGTAGGATCGGCCTTGCCGACTTTGAAGCCATTAGCAATAAGGAAATCTCTAAGGCATTCATACCATGCTCTTGGGGCTTGCTTGAGCCCATAAAGCGCCTTAGAGAGCCTATAGACATGGTTAGAATACTCACTGTCTTCAAAGCCGGGAGGTTGCTCAACATAGACCTCTTCCTTGATTGGTCCATTGAGGAAGGCACTCTTCACGTCCATTTGGTAAAGCTTGAAGCCATGGTAAGTAGCATAGGCTAATAATATGCGAATTGACTCAAGCCTAGCTACGGGTGCATAGGTTTCACCAAAATCCAAACCTTCGACTTGTGAATACCCCTTGGCCACGAGTCGAGCTTTGTTCCTTTTCACCACACCATGCTCGTCTTGCTTGTTGCGAAAGACCCATTTGGTTCCTACAACATTTTGGTTAGGACGTGGAACTAAATGCCATACCTCGTTCCTAGTGAAGTTGTTGAGCTCCTCTTGCATCGCCATCACCTAATCCGAATCTTGAAGTGTTTCCTCTACCCTGTGTGGCTCAATAGAGGAAACAAAAGAGTAATGCTCACAAAAATGTGCAACACGAGATCGAGTAGTTACCCCCTTATGAATGTCGCCGAGGATGGTGTCGACGAGGTGATCTCGTTGGATTGCTTGGTGGACTCTTGGGTGTGGCAGCCTTGGTTCTTCATCCTCCTTTTCTTGATCATTTGCATCTCCCCCTTGATCGTTGCCGTCATCTTGAGGTGGCTCATCTCTTTGATCTTCTACTTCATCAACTTGAGCCTCGTCCTCATTTTGGGTTGGTGGAGATGCGTGCGTGGAGGAAGATGGTTGATCTTGTGCATGTGGAGGCTCTTCGGATTCCTTAGGACACACATCCCCAATGGACATGTTCCTTAGCGCGATGCACGGAGCCTGTTCTTCAGCTATCTCATCAAGATCAACTTGCTCTACTTGAGAGCCGTTAGTCTCATCAAACACAACGTCACAAGAAACTTCAACTAGTCCTGAGGACTCGTTAAAGACTCTATATGCCCTTGTGTTTGAATCATATCCTAGTAAAAAGCCTTCTACAGTTTTAGGAGCAAATTTTGATTTTCTACCTCTTTTAACAAGAATAAAGCATTTGCTACCAAAAACTCTAAAATATGAAATATTGGGCTTTTTACCGGTTAGGAGTTCATAGGATGTCTTCTTGAGGATTCGGTGTAGATATAACCGGTTGATGGCGTAGCAGGCGGTGTTGACCGCCTCGGCCCAAAACCGATCCGGTGTCTTGTACTCATCAAGCATGGTTCTTGCCATGTCCAATAGAGTTCGATTCTTCCTCTCCACTACACCATTTTGTTGTGGGGTGTAGGGAGAAGAGAACTCATGCTTGATGCCCTCCTCCTCAAGAAAGCCTTCAATTTGAGAGTTCTTGAACTCCGTCCCGTTGTCGCTTCTAATTTTCTTGATCCTTAAGCCGAACTCATTTTGAGCCCATCTCAAGAATCCCTTTAAGGTCTCTTGGGTATGGGATTTTTCCTGCAAAAAGAACACCCAAGTGAAGCGAGAATAATCATCCACAATAACTAGACAGTACTTACTCCCGCCGATGCTTATGTAAGCGATCGGGCCGAATAGGTCCATGTGTAGGAGCTCCAGTGGCCTGTCACTAGTCATGATGTTCTTGTGTGGATGATGAGTGCCAACTTGCTTCCCGGCTTGGCATGCGCTACAAATCCTGTCTTTCTCAAAATGAACATTTGTTAGTCCTAAAATGTGTTCTCCCTTTAGAAGCTTATGAAGATTCTTCATTCCAACATGGGCTAGTCGGCAGTGCCAGAGCCAACCCAAGTTAGTCTTAGCAACCAAGCAAGTGTCGAGTTCAGCTCTATCAAAATCTACCAAGTATAGCTGACCCTCTAACACTCCCTTAAATGCTATTGAATCATCACTTCTTCTAAAGACAGTAACACCTACATCAGTAAATAGACAGTTGTAGCCCATTTGACATAATTAGGATACGGAAAGCAAATTGTAATCTAAAGAATCTACAAGAAAAACATTGGAAATAGTATGGTCAGGTGATATAGCAATTTTACCCAATCCTTTGACCAAACCTTGATTTCCATCCCCGAATGTGATAGCTTGTTGGGGATCTTGGTTTTTCTCATATTAGGAGAACATCTTCTTCTCCCCTGTCATGTGGTTTGTGCACCCGCTATCGAGTATCCAACTTGAGCCCCCGGATGCATAAACCTACAAAACAATTTTAGTTCTTGACTTTAGGTACCCAAACGGTTTTGGGTCCTTTGGCATTAGAAACAAGAACTTTGGGTACCGAAACACAAGTCTTGGAGCTCTTGTGTTTGCCCCCAACAAACTTGGCAACTACCTTGCCGGATTTGTTAGTAAGCACATATGATGCATCAAAAGTTTTGAATGAAATAGCAAGATCATTTGATGCATTAGGAGTTTTCTTCTTAGGCAACTTGGCACGGGTTGGTTGCCTAGAGCTAGATGTCTCACCCTTATACATAAAAGCATGATTAGGGCCAGAGTGAGACTTCCTAGAATGAATTCTCCTAATTTTGCTCTCGGGATAACCGGCAGGGTACAAAATGTAACCCTCGTTATCCTGAGGCATGGGAGCCTTGCCCTTAACAAAATTAGACAATCTTTTAGGAGGGGCACTAAGTTTGACATTGTCTCCCCTTTGGTAGCCAATGCCATCCTTGATGCTAGGGCGTCTCCCATTATAGAGCATACTTCTAGCAAATTTAAACTTTTCATTCTCTAAGTTGTGCTCGGCAATTTTAGCATCTAATTTTGCTATATGATCATTTTGTTGTTTAATTAAAGCCATGTGATCATGAATAGCATTGATATCAACATCTCTACATCTAGTACAAATAGAAGTGTGCTCAACGGTAGATGTAGAGGGTTTGCAAGATTTCAATTCTACAACCTTAGCATGTAGTATATCATTCTCATTTCTAAGGTTAGAAATAGTAACATTGCAAATATCAAAATCTTTAGCCTTAGCAATTAATTTTTCATTTTCAATCCTAAGGCTAGCAAGAGAGATGTTTAATTCTTCAATCTTAGCAAGCAAAGCATCATTATTATCTCTAAGATTGGGAATGAAAACATCACAAACATGAGAATCAACCTTAGCAATTAAACTGGCATTTTCATTTCTAAGGTTATCAATGGTCTCATGGCAAGTGCTTAGCTCACTAGACAATTTTTCACATTTTTCAACTTGTAGAGCATAAGCATTTTTAACCTTAACATGCTTTTTATTTTCCTTGATTAGGAAGTCCTCTTGGGAGTCCAAGAGATCATCCTTCTCATGGATGGCACTAATTAGCTCATTCAATTTTTCCTTTTGTTCTATGTTAAGGTTGGCAAAAAGGGTACGTAAATTATTTTCCTCATCACTAGCATTATCATCACTAGAGGATTCATATTTAGTGGAGGATTTAGATTTAACCTTCTTCCTTTTGCCGTCCTTTGCCATGAGGCACTTGTGGCCGACGTTGGGGAAGAGGAGTCCCTTGGTGACGGCGATGTTGGCGGCGTCCTCGTCGTCGGAGGAGGAGTCGGTGGAGCTCTCGTCGGAGTTCCACTCGCGGCATACGTGGGCATCGCCGCCCTTCTTCTTGTGGTACCTCTTCTTTTCTCTCCTCTTGCCCTTCTTGTCGTTATCCCTATCACTGTCACTTGATAATGGACATTTAGCAATAAAGTGACCGGGCTTACCACACTTGTAGCAAACCTTCTTGGAACGGGATTTGTAATCCTTCCCCTTCTGTTGCTTGAGGATTTGCCGAAAGCTTTTGATGATTAAGGCCATCTCCTCATTATCGAGCTTGGAGGCGTCAATTGGTTGTCTACTCGGTGTAGACTCCTCCTTCTTCTCCTCCGTCGCCTTAAAGGCCACCGGTTGTGCCTCGGACGTGGAGGGTTCATCAAGCTCGTTGATCTTCTTTGAGCCTTTAATCATACATTCAAAGCTCACAAAATTCCCGATTACTTCCTCGGGAGTCATTAGTGTGTATCTAGGATTACCACGAATTAATTGAACTTGAGTGGGGTTAAGGAAAATAAGTGATCTTAAAATAACCTTAACCACCTCGTGGTCATCCCATTTCTTGCTCCCGAGGTTGCGCACTTGGTTCACCAAGGTTTTGAGCCGGTTGTACATATCTTGTGGCTCCTCCCCTTGGCGAAGACGGAAGCGACCGAGCTCCCCCTCGATCGTTTCCCGCTTGGTGATCTTGGTGAGTTCATCACCCTCGTGCGCAGTCTTGAGGAGGTCCCAAATCTCCTTTGCATTCTTCAACCCTTGCACCTTGTTGTATTCCTCCTTACTTAGAGAAGCGAGGAGTATGGTTGTAGCTTGAGAGTTGAAGTGCTCGATTTGGGCCACTTCGTCCGTATCATAATCTTCATCCCCTATGGATGGTACCTGCGCTCCAAACTCAACAACATTCCATATACTTTTGTGGAGTGAGGTTAGATGAAATTTCATTAAGTCACTCCACCTAGCATAATCTTCGCCATCAAAGGTTGGCAGTTTGCCTAATGGAACGGAAAGTAATGGAGTATGTCTAGATGTACGAGGATAGTGTAAGGGGATCTTACTAAACTTCTTGCGCTCTTGGCGCTTAGAAGTTACGGACGGCGCATCGGAGTCAGAGGTTGATGTTGATGAAGTGTCGGTCTCGTAGTAGACCACCTTCCACATCCTCTTGTGCTTGTCGCCTTTCCGATGCGACTTGTGAGAAGAAGATTTCTCCTTCTTCTCCTTGTGGTGTGAAGAAGAAGATCTTTTCTCCTTCCGTTTGGAGGAGTCCTTCTTCTTCTCCTTCCTCTTGCTGCGGGACTCTTCCGATGAAGTGCTCCCTTGGCTTGTAGTGGGCTTGTTGCCGGTCTCCATCTCCCTCTTGGTGTGATCTCCCGACATCACTTCGAGCGGTTAGGCTCTAATGAAGCATCGGGCTCTGATACCAATTGAAAGTCGCCTAGAGGGGGGGTGAATAGGGCGAAACTGAAATTCTCAAAAATAATCACAACTACAAGCCGGGTTAGCGTTAGAAATATAATCGAGTCCGCGAGAGAGGGCGCAAAACAAATCGCAAGAGAATAAGGAGTGTGACACGCGGATTGTTTTACCGAGGTTCGGTTCTCGCAAACCTACTCCCCGTTGAGGAGGCCACAAAGGCCGGGTCTCTTTCAACCCTTACCCTCTCTCAAACGGTCCCTCGGACCGAGTGAGCTTTCTCTTCTCAATCACTTGGAACACAAGGTTCCCACAAGGACCACCACAAGATTGGTGTATCTTGCCTCAATTACAAGTGAGTATGATCGCAATGAAGAATCAAAGAAAGAAGAAAGCAATCCAAGCGCAAGAGCTCGAAAGAACACAAGCAAATCTCTCTCGCTAATCACTAGGGCGTTGTGTGGAGTTTGGAGAGGATTTGATCACTTTGGTGTGTCTAGAATTGAATGCCTAGCTCTTATAAGTGGTTGGAAGTGTGAAAACTTGGATGCAATGAATGGTGGGTGGTTGGGGGTATTTATAGCCCCAACCACCAAACTAGCCGTTTGGTGGAGGCTGTCTGTTCGATGGTGCACCGGACAGTCCGGTGCACACTAGACATGTCCGGTGCGACAGCCACGTCACCAAGGCCGTTGGGATTCGACCGTTGGAGCTCTGTCTTCTGGGCCCGCCTGGATGTCCGGTGGCGCACCGGACATGTACTGTAGAGTGTCCGGTGCGCCAGCATGGGCGTGCCTGACCTCTGCGCGCGCTAGCGCGCATTTAATGCGTCGCAGGTAGCCGTTGGCGCCGAAATAGCCGTTGCCCCGCTGTTACACCGGACAGTCCGGAGTACACCGGACATGTCCGGTGAATTATAGCGGAGCAGCCGAAGTGAATTCCCGAGGCTGGCGAGTTCTGGAGGCCGCTCTTCCTTGGAGCACCAGACATGTCCGGTGTACACCGGACAGTCCGGTGAATTATAGCGGAGTTGCCTCTGGAATTTCCGAAGGTGACGAGTTTAAGTCTGGAGTCCTCTGGTGCACCGGACATGTCCGGTGGCACACCGGACAGTCCGGTGCCCCAGACCAGAGGTGCCTTCGGTTGTCCCTTTGCTCTTTTGTCGAACCCAATACTTGGTCTTTTTATTGGCTAAGTGTGAACCTTTGGCACCTGTATAACTTATACACTAGAGCAAACTAGTTAGTCCAATTATTTGTGTTGGGCAATTCAACCACCAAAATTAATTAGGGACTAGATGTAAGCCTAATTCCCTTTCAATATCCATGTTCCAGTTATTATGTTATTTTATTTATGTTCATGTCAAGATCATTATATTATTGTTAATTGGAACATGGAGCTTAACTTGGGAAACACGTGCCACCACAAGGGAGGAATGGGACCCCTTGGCTGACTAATTAGGAAAGCTAGTGCAAGACTACCTTACCCGAAAGGGGCAAGGGAAGTAGGGGAGTTGCATGCAAGGAGGTTCTCGGGTTGATTTGCTGCGATGGTGGTCAGACGGGGGATTCTTGCAAGTGCTCTTCCCATAAACTGTAGCGGGTTTTCGGAAGCTAGTGGAACTTTGTAAAGGCCTCGTAGTGGATCCCTAGCCATTCACCTTGGTAGTGTCTAAGGGCCTAGCTAACCCTGGCGACATGGGAAACACGACTTGTGGGTAAAGGGTACAACCTCTGCAGAGTGTAAAACTGGTATACTAGCCGAGCTCACGGTCATGAGCGGCTCAGGACTCTCCGATGATTAAATTATGGAACCTAAATTCAATTTGTCATATGCATTGCATGGGATTATTTATTAATTTTGTTCTATTTCTTTATTTAAGGTTTGGTATTTACTTACACTTAGTAACTGCTAATAAAATATTGACCAACTACATAAAAGCAATGCTCAGCTTTAACCTCTATTGTTGATCAGCCTTACACTTCATGAACTCCCACCTTTGGTGAGTTCATGTCACATTATTCCCCACAACTTGTTGAGCGATGAACATGTGTGAGCTCACCCTTGCTGTCTCACACCCCCCACAGGAGAAGAACAGGTGGTTTAGGAGGAGCCACAAGGCGAGGAGTTTGATCTGATCTAGGTGGCGTTTCTCAGTTGACATTGGCGCCGATGATCCTTAGTTCGTTTTATATTTATTCTTTTATTTTGTAATAAGTCTTCCGCTATGTAATAAGTACTCTGATTATATTGTGACATTATCTCTATGCACTCTGTTATTATATATGTTGTCTTCTTGGCGCATGTATGAGATGCACCTGGCTTTGTCCCTTAAAGCCGGGTGTGATAGAAGTGGTATCAGAGGAAATGTTGACTGTAGGACGAAACCTAGATAGAAATGGATGAAACCCTTTCCTACTTACCTTACTCTGATTCATTCTATACTCATCTCATCTTGATCTTGTCTCACCTTTTGCTTCTCCACTCTGATTACTCTTATCCTTTCTACTCTAAGACAAGATGGATTTCACACCTTGGAATCCTATGACTATGATCTTCTTAAGAGATAGGGAACCTAAGACTAAATTAAAACTATTTTCTTTATTTAAAAATGTTGGTTGATTGTTCTGATGATAAATGCTTGATTTGCTTCTTTGATTGATTGAAACATTATAGTTGGGCATCTTAGCATGTCCCACCATAAGGTAATGTATTAGCTTTAGTGGATAACACACTAATCTACTTAGCTAATAAATCCCCCTAGTAACATTCCTCGTAATTACTCGTCTTGTCTATAATTCTTCCTTTCTTTCGTACCCTGTGTTTCTAACCCAGATGGGCTACCCCTATAGTGTTAGAAGAGAGCACTATAGACGTGATCCTTGGTATGTCATGGTTAAGAGAGGCAAAGGCAGTTTATACACTGTGCTAAAGGAACCATAGAACTCACCAATTCCAAAGGACAAAGATTTGAAGTTGAAGTTGCAGTAACTACCACCATCAGACTAGCGACATTCTTAGAAGATGAGAAGTTTGTGGGTGGCAACATTCGTGCAGTTAGAAATTTTCCGGATGTCTTTCCAGAGGAGTTATCAAGGATGCCACTAGATAGGGAAGTTGAGTTTGTAATTGATCTTCTACTTGGAACTGCCCCTATTTCTAAATGGCCATACAGGATGTCCGTAGAAGAACTAAAGGAATTTAAGAAGCAATTAACAGAGTTACAAGAGCTAGGTACATTCGTTCGAATTCTTCACCTTGTGGAGCGCCGGTTCTATTTGTACAGAAGAAAGAAGGATCACAAGGGATGTGCGTGGATTATAGGACCCTTAATGATGTCATTGTGAAGCACAAGTATCCATTACCCCGCATTGAGGATTTATTCAGATGAGAGGTGCAAGGGAATTCTCGAAGATTGATCTCCGATCGGGTTACCATCAAATGAAGATTAGATCACCGGGTATTCCCAAGACGGATTTCTCGACCCGATATGATTTATATGAGTTCACTGTTATGTCATTTGGACTAACTAATGCACCAGCCTATTTTATGGATCTGAAGAATAAGGTGTTCATGATCTGGACAAATTCATTGTGGTTTTCATCGACGATATTCTTATTTATTCCAAGAGTGATAGTGATCATGAGGAACATCTGAGATTGGTGCTACAGAAGCTACGAGATATTCAACTCTACGCCAAGTTTAGCAAATGCGAGTTTTAGATTGGCGAGGTGCCATTTCTTGGACATATCATTTCTAATGGGAGGATATCAGTGGATCCTGCTAAAGTCAAGGAGATAGTGGTGTGGAGCATACCCACTACAGTTACGGAGGTCCAAAGTTTCTTGGGACTTGCAGGATATTATTGGAGAGTTATTGAAGGATTTTCTAAGATTGCTAAGCCCATGACCTCGCTTCTGGAAAAGGGAAGAGAGTTTAAGTGGTACGAGAAGTGCCAAGATAGCTTTGACCAATTAAAGAAGAGGTTGATGTCGCCACCAGTGTTGGTTATGCCAGATCTACAGAAGGGATTTGAGATTTATTGTGATGCATGTGGCCAAGGCTTGGGATGTGCACTTATGCGAGAAGAACACGTGATTGCTTACGCGTCTCGCTAGTTGTGGAACCATGAATTGAACTACCCCACTTATGACTTAGAAATGGCATCCATTGTGCATGCGCTTAAGATTTGGAGACATTATATTATGGGAACCAAGTGTCAATTGTACATGGATCATAAGAGTTTGAAGTACATATTCACTCAGGAGGATCTCAACCTTAGGCAACGCCGTTGGTTGGAGCTTATTAAGGATTATGATTTGGATATTCACTATCACCCAGGCAAGGCAAATTTGGTTGCAGATGCCTTAAGTCGAAAGGAGCATGTTCACTCCGCTTTCGTGGTCCAGCTACCTGATGAGTTGGCAAAAGATTTTGAGAGGCTCAACCTAGGGATTGTTACACATACGGAAGGAGTCACCATTGAATTGGAACCTACCTTGGAGCAGGAAATTCGTAAAGGTCAGATTGGGGATGCTAAGATTCAGGAGATCAAGGATCTGATAAAAGAGGGTAGAGGCCCGGAGTTCACAGAAGATGAACAAGGCACCGTATGGTTCAAGGATCGGATATGAGTCCATAAGATTGAAAGCCTTCGTGAGACTATTTTAAAGGAAGCCCGTGACTCGGATTATTCTATTCATCCTGGTAGTACCAAGATGTATCCGAATTTGAAGTAGAAGTTCTGGTGGTATGGATTGAAGAGAGATGTGGCTGCACATGTGGCTATGTGTGATGTGTGTCAAGGAGTTAAGGCTGAACACTAGAGGCCAGCTAGACTATTGCACCCACTGAAGATACCCGAGTGGATGTGAGAAGAGATTGGTAAGGACTTCATTACTGGATTGCCTCGCACCCAGAAAGGACATGACTATATATGGGTTATTGTGGATAGACTGACCAAAGTGGCTCGTTTCATTCCGGTCAAGACTACTTATAAAGTATCTCAATTGGCAAAGTTATATAGGGCTCAGATTGTGTCTCTACATGGTGTACCAAAGAAGATCGTTTCGGATAAAGGATCACAGTTTACCTCAAGATTTTGGAGAAGCTTTCATGAGAATATGAGTACAAAGTTGAATTTCAGTACAGCTTATCACCCTCAGACTGATGGACAGACTAAAAGGACTAATCAAGTATTGGAGGACATGTTGAGAGCTTGTGCCCTTCAGCATGGTAGTAGTTGGGATAAAAGTCTACCATATGCTGAGTTCTCATATAACAATAGTTATTAGGCTAGTCTGAAGATGTCACCTTTTGAAGCTTTATATGGGAGGAAGTGCAGGACTCCTCTATATTGGGATCAGACTGGAGAAAGATAGTTCTTTGGGCCTGAACTGATTCAAGAAACAGAAGAACGAGTCCGTATAATTCGAGAGAATTTGAGAGTAGCTCAAACCAGGCAAAAGAGCTATGCTGATAATAGAAGGAGACCACTGGAATTTGAAGAAGGAGATTATGTGTATCACAAGGTGTCACCACTTCGTGGAATGAGGAGATTCAAAGTTAAGGGCAAATTGTCCCCACGCTACATTGGACCATTCTTGATCTTTAGGCGAGTTGGGGAGATGGCATACCAACTCGAGTTACCTGCTACTCTATCGGATGTGCATAATGTGTTCCACGTGTCTCAACTGAAGAAGTGTCTCCGTGTCCCTGAGAAACAATTACCAATGGAAGAGCTCGGTGTTCAGGGAGATTTGACTTACACGGAGTATCCTATCAAGATTCTTGATACTTTGACTCGAGTTACAAGAAATAAGGTGATAAAGATGTGCAAAGTTCAATGGAGCCACCATGGAGAAGATGAAGCAACCTGGGAAAGAGAAGAAGAGCTTCGCATAGATTTTCTCCATCTTTTCCCCTAGTCATTCCTAAATCTCGAGGACGAGATTCTTTTTAAGGGGGGTAGGATTTGTAATACCCAAATAATTGGAGTTGTAGAATGTATAATTATTGGGAGTTATAAAAAGGATTATTTGATTACTTGCTTGTTTTTCCCCATTTTTGCTTATTCAAATCATGGGGTCACATAACTACTAACAATGGTATTAAAATAAAGGGAATAGTGCATCATGTGGAGTTTATTGTTTGAGCATTCAATGATGATAATAAAAGTAAAAAAATGTATTAATGTTGAGATTAGGGTTAAAACTAATTTGGAATCTAGAATTTGGAAATTAACTAGAAAAGGAAAAGAGAATCCATTATAAAGAAACCTATATTTGAACAAATATTTTTTTCATACTGGTATGATTAAAGTCTACCTTTGATTTAAGTATAAAATTCACATTCATATTTGAAGTTCAAATTGGGAATTGAAAATAAAAGGAAAAAAATTGAAACGTGAAAGAAATAGGGATAAGAAAAGAAAATAGAAATAGAAAAGAAGAAAAATGCCAGAACTGGCTTTGGGCCGAATCTGCCCAGCCCAGCTATGCGTGAAGCGCTCCCACCACGCCGACTCCAGTCCACACAGCCCAGCCAACACTTGTGTGGTGTCTCACTGATTGGCCAGGCCCACACGCCAGTCAGAAACATCACCCGCCCAAGCTCGCCATCCATGGAACTCGGGTTCCGATCCTACTGCTCTGTTGCAAGTCGTTGGGGTCATCGTGAGTTTGTTGGATCCGTCCTTGTATTCCGCAAGCGCTCGGACTCCGTTTTCCTCGGCTACGGAGTATAAATCCGGAACACCTCGCGCGCCCCTCCTCCATCGGCACCATGGTGTTGGACCTCCGTTGTGTGCATCTGCGTCGTGAGGAGAGAGAAAGTGAAGGGTGTTGCCGCCGCCATGGATGGCCCTCGAGCTCTAGCGTGCGCTACCAGGAGGCAGGCAAGGGAGCCATGGTGGTTCGGCTCGCTCTTCACCCCTGGTGTGTCTGTACCGTCCCGTGGTGGACCTCCACGCCGCAACTGAGTCCATCTGACTGGCGTGCGTGGAGCATGGGTTCTGCTACGTGACCAACCATGGAGTGCACAGCGGCCTGCTGAGTTGGTGTTCACGGATAACAGCGGGGAGTCTTCCGGGCGGGGCGATTTCTCGCCGGTATCGAAGAACTACCGTCGGGTCGCCGATTTCCGTGGTCTACGCGCGCTAGCGTTCAATAGCTGTAAGAACCTTCTCGCTGATTTGTTATAACCTATGCAACTAGTAGCGCGTTCCGTACTAGAAGATAGGGGCCGAAATCGCTCGTCGGCGTTCTCCAGCGTGGGCGTGCCGCGCTCGGTGTTCGAGCTCCCGTAGCCAACAGCGTTAGGAAGGGGATAAGTCCCTGGCCCTTGATCCGGGCATCAGCGGTCGGGATCACACCAGCGCACACCCCCTTCACGCGTCCTAATCTGACCGTTGGATCTAGATCGAGCGTGCACGGTTTGATCAAGACATTTTAAATCCGGGACCTTCATCCGCGATTCGACGTCCCCTGTTGCATACCTGTTCACTGTTAGCCCGATCTAATCGTGGCCCTTGATGCAAGATCCAACGGCTCAAGGCTATCGGTACCCCTTCGCCATGCCCGTTTCACTAATGAGCCCCTCGGCTTCTATAAAAATAACCCGCAGTCCATCGGCAGGTAGTTCTGAGTCTTAGAACTTTTTACGCAGTAAACCCTGCACTTCCCTGTTTTCATGCGCCAGCCTAGAGAGCACATAAATTGGATAAAAGATTATGGAAATGGATTTTTAATGTGAAAATAATCATTTGAACTTGTATAATTCCTAGAAAATTTATATTAAGTCCAAATTAACCCATTTCAGTTCTTATAATTTTATAATATTATTGTTTATCATCTAGTGTCTCTATTTTGACATGAAAACCGTATTAAAATGTATATCCCAATTAATCTCATATCAAATACATAAAATCTTCAGAAAATCATAACTTCTCCGTTTTAACTCCGATTTGATTCGTTCAAGTTGCGTTAGTCCCGTAGCGACGCGTAGATTATTATTCAGTTTGTTCTTATGTTTGGTGTGATGTTAATTTTGTCTATATCATGTTTGTTTGTATTGCTACGACTAGCGCGAGGACATGTGTCATCTGAAAAGCAAGTTGGTACCTGGAATCTCAAGTGCCAGGCAAGTTGTGCCCTTGATTCACTTTTGTTACCCAATAATGTTCTTTATAATCATTTACCATGCATAGGTTTAATTTTAATGGGACCCAATAGGTCATCCTAGATTGTTTATCTCATTACCTTGTTTACCCCTGAATCACTTGGGTAGTTTGCTATTGCTTTATATGGTTTTGGGATAATCATTTATTATATCCATGTTCCAGTTATTATGTTATTTTATTTATGTTCATGTCAAGATCATTATATTATTGTTAATTGGAACATGGAGCTTAACTTGGGAAACACGTGCCACCACAAGGGAGGAATGGGACCCCTTGGCTGACTAATTAGAAAAGCTAGTGGAAGACTACCTTACCCGAAAGGGGCAAGGGCAGTAGGGGAGTTGCATGCAAGGAGGTTCTCGAGTTGATTTGCTGCGATGGCGGTCAGACGGGGTATTCTTGCAAGTGCTCTTCCCATAAACTGTAGCGGGTTTTCGGAAGCTAGTGGAACTTTGTAAAGGCCTCGTAGTGGATCCCTAGCCATTCACCTTGGTAGTGTCTAAGGGCCTAGCTAACCCTGGCGACATGGGAAACAGGACTTGTGGGTAAAGGGTACAACCTCTGCAGAGTGTAAAACTGGTATACTAGCCGAGCTCACGGTCATGAGCGGCTCAGGACTCTCCAATGATTAAATTATGGAACCTAAATTCAATTTGTCATATGCATTGCATGGGATTATTTATTAATTTTGTTCTATTTCTTTATTTAAGGTTTGGTATTTACTTACACTTAGTAACTGCTAATAAAATATTGATCAACTACATAAAAGCAATGCTCAGCTTTAACCTCTATTGTTGATCAGCCTTACACTTCATGAACTCCCACCTTTGGTGAGTTCATGTCACATTATTCCCCACAGCTTGTTGAGCGATGAACATGTGTGAGCTCACCCTTGCTGTCTCACACCCCCCACAGGAGAAGAACAGGTGGTTCAGGAGGAGCCACAAGGCGAGGAGTTTGATCTGATCTAGGTGGTGTTTCTCAGTTGACATTGGCGCCGATGATCCTTAGTTTGTTTTATATTTATTTTTTTATTTGGTAATAAGTCTTCCGCTATGTAATAAGTACTCTGATTATATTGTGACATTATCTTTATGCACTCTGTTATTATATATGTTGTCTTCTTGGCGCATGTATGAGATGCACCTGGCTTTGTCCCTTAAAGCCGGGTGTGACACCTCCGCCCGGACCGTGACCTGCACATCGTCCAGTGCCCCCGTCTGCCCGTACACCAGCGCGTACAGGCTCGCCGCCCGCACCGCCACGTACGGCATGCGGGGCTGCAGCAACAGCACCACCACAAGGACGGCCACGGCGCCCAGCAGCACCACGACCGCCAGCACCGTGAACAGCACCACTGCCGCCCACTCCGCCGTGCCCGACCGGTGCCTCCTGAAGCTGTACCGTCGCGGACGCTGAGGCTCCTCCTCGCGCCCCCTCCACGTCCGCCAATCCGCCGACTGGAGAGCGCCACGGCGGCCGGGGCTCTCCTGCTCACGGGCGCCTGCTCGCACGCCCGCGGCGGAACCGCCGCCGCCGCTAAAACCTAATCCCTGGCGGCGTGGGGGTGTTTTTATAGTGACGGCGTGGGACTGGATAATTGTGAGCGCGTGGCAGGATCGTGGGCCCGATTCACGTAATATGCGCAGACTATATTTGCATAAACTGATACACACATCAGCATAACTCGTATTATAATTTAGCGTAAGCACAGGTAGGTACAATAAGCCAAAAGGGTTCGGTGCGGTCTGCACACCTGGTCGGAGCTTCCAGTAGTTAAATAGAGCCTAGGGCTCTAAATACTATATATATATATATATATATATATATATATATATATATATATATATATATATATATATATATATATATATAAACTAGCGACCAACAAATAGTTTTTTTTTCTGATCTACGTCCACTTGTGATGAACTAAGCAATGTTAGTTCTTGGCTCAGTTCCTATCATGTGATGAAAGCTAATAGATAGATTCTCGTTAATTGGTTTGGCACTTTGTACCATTTCCTCGTGCCCCAGTGTGCAAATTGATACTGCTGAATAGGAATCTTGGGATGAGAATTCCTAGATTTTGGTATAAACTTTTTGCCATGTTTTCTAGTTCTTGCAACAGCGCATCTGTGCATGACAGCAGTTCCGTACTCTGTTAGTTTTTTATTGAGTGCTAAAAAGGTCAAAAAAAACCTCCAATTTTTGCTGCTGAACATATGATTAGTCCTTCTGTAAATCTTGTGAACTAAGCTACAGTTCCTATTCTGAAATGGGTGTTTAAACTGAATAAGGATAAGCATGGAGCTGTGATTAGGCACAAGGCAAGACTTGTGGCCCGTGGTTTTGTTCAACAGGAGGGAATTGATTATGAAGATGCTTTTGCACCAGTTGCAAGGATGGAGTCAGTGCATGTTTTGCTTGCTTTAGCAGCACAAGAAGGATGGGCAGTTGTTAGAAGCCAAAAATACCTAGCGGACGGTCCGGTCCTGAGGCTGGACGGTCCACGGTCCGGACTGTCCGCGGTGGTGGCACGGACGGTCCGCGCGTGCGCAGAGTCAGTTAGGGTTCCTAGTTTCTCGCGAGATTTGTTATCTAAAACCGTGGGATTGACTCGGAAATCAGTTCGAAGCGGATCCAGACCTCCCCTTTATATAGATGAAGGGCTACGACCGATTGAACCCCCCAACAATCGATCAAATCCAGTTTATTACTCGTTTTTACTTTATGCATTAGAAGTAGTTCTAGTCTAGTTCTAGTTTAGCCCTAGTTTAGTATTCCAATCCCCAAATTCTCCGCTTCTCTTTGACTCTACGTCGATTAGAGGAGTCTAGGTTGGCATACCGAGCCTAGACAACCCCTAGGATCTCCTCCTCGATGGGGTCCCTCCCGGGAGCGAGATCCAGGCGCCGCCGGTGACCTTCGCCGCCCCCTGCGCACGCGCGGACCGTCCGGCCGTCAGGCAAGGAATGCCAGCCCCTGTACCTTGTCGCGGACCGTCCGGCCCCTGGCCGCGGATCGTCCGCGCCTGTGCAGAGAGCACCGCCGCTGGTTCTTGTTGAGTATTTGGCACCCGAAAAAGGTGTCAACATACTTTTTGGCGACTCCGCTGGGGAATAGGTGTCTAGACCTGCTAAAAATTGGCCCATAGATGGCCGGTTCTAAGGATCACACCAAGATCTCCACCACCAACATCATCAAGCCGGCCATGGAGGCGCTCCCGGCTGATGACCAAAGACCCTTTGAAGACCTCATAATGCGCGATGAGAAGGAGGTGATGCGGCAATGGAACGAACAACGCGACAAGGAAGAGGCGGAACTGCTGCATAAACTCTCTGAACGGCGCAAGGAGGCGGCAGAAAAGTACTTGTCACACTTCACGGTGGATCGCCACCAGAAGATCATCCGTCAAGGGGAGATCGAAATGGAATCTCTCCTACCTCCACTTCAGGGTCCCGCTGTAAGTGCTCCAGATCTATCTCTTACGACTTTCATGGATCAACGAGGAGATCAGTTAAAGCAATATGTAGATGAATCTATTAAAATTCATTTACGTGCATACGAGAAATCAACTGCTCCTAGCTTTCCATCGCGAGAGTCTAATACAGAGCCACCCGCATCAAACACATCGGCTATAAATGGGTCACCCTTGACCCAGCTATCATATTGTATGCTGATGCACGCTTTCGTGTCAATATCACAGCCGCAACCACTAGGCACGCGGCAGGTACTGGACGCGACCGGACCGTCCGAGCATCATCTCAGACAGTCCGGTTATACCATGGACCGTCCGGCGTATTTTGCCGGACCGTCCGACCAGATGCAGGCCCACACATAAAACACTCAGGTCGCACCATACATGGCCGAACCACCAGGGTACAACCCCAAACAATTCGGCCCCATCACGGACCGTCCGGTGCATCACGCCGGACCGTCCGGATATGTTGTGGACCGTCTGCCATCTTACATCGGACCATCCGGATATGGCATGAACCGACCAACGTATTACGCCGGACCATCCGACTCTACACGAGTCCACACGCGGACTGCCCAAGTCGCTCCATATATGACCGATCCGTCCGGGTACAGCCCTGGACCATTCGGCCCGATCGCGGACCGTCCAGTTCTTTACGACAGACAGTCTGGGTACAAGACTACCCACGTAGCACCGGATATACCTTCGGACCATTTGGCTAGGTCACGGACCATCCGGCCTCTTACGCCGGACCGTCCGGATATGCATACGCAGAGCCGAGAGCTGCGCAATACGCACAGTTCCCACATTCATCGCAGCAACATTATGGTGCCCCACCGGCAACACATTATAATCATGCCATACCACCTCATGGACATAGGGATGAATACTGTTCAGCCACAAGAGAGCCTGAGAGGTATAGGGCAGGAGCTGGTGACATTAATAGGACACCTAGCACACACCTCAAACATCCCTGGGAGGAAACCCGACAGTGTGATGTTAGGCAACCTGAGATTTCCACCCACAAACTCAATGGATGGTCGCCAGACATGGCGGAGAGGATCAGAGACGAGGTAGCCGGGATGTTTAGGGACAAACTCGGTGTTAGTGTGTCAGGTACAGGGCAATCGTATTGGAAGCCTTATAGCCACTGATTCGACACCGTGCCATATCCACAGGGAACTAGAATACCAGACTTCTCTAAGTTTTCTGGTGAAGGTGGGAAAAGCACACACGAACATATAAGCCAATTCATAGCACACTTGGGAGAATTGGCTGATGGGGAAGCCTACCGCGTTCGTTTATTCTCGTTGTCCCTTACTGATACTGCATTCGCATGGTACGCAGCCTTGCCACCAAACTCTATTAACTCTTGGGAAGAATTAGAGCAGAAATTTCATGAACACTTCTTCTCAGGAGAGCATGAATTAGAATTGGCTGACTTAGCCTCAGTCCGACATGGGCCTGAAGAATCAGTTAATGACTATCCGGAGATTCCAGGACACTAGAAACCGATGCTTTCAGATCCATGTCGCAGAAAAACAACTAACAGGGCTGGCTTTCTATGGGTTGCAACCCTACTTAAAATAAAAATTAGATGGCACCCAATTCTTTTTGCTAGTGCACTTGCACCAGTGGGCTATGACCTGTGAAAGCCGAAGTAAGGAAACATCAAAATCGGCTAGCCATAAGATGCATCTAGTGGGATACGATAATTCGGACGATGAATCCACGGATGTATACACCACTGAACTGGTTTGGCTAGGACATGCTAAACCTTCAGCGTGTTCTGCTTTACAGTCGGTTCGAAAGAATCGAGAAGAAGAAGTTAAGTTTACTTTTAATGTTGCCAAACGCGATAAAATATTTGACGAGTTACTGAAAAACGGCAACATTAAATTAACTCATACTATTCCTCCTCCTGATGAATTAAAGAGGTGTGCTTATTGTAAGTGGCATAATTCCTTTTCTCATGCCACCAATGATTGTAATGTTTTTCGTCGACAGATACAATCGGCCATAAATGAGGGTCGATTGGCTTTTCAGGAGATGCAAGTAGACACACAACCTTTTCCTGTTAATACAATAGAACTCACATGCAAAAAGGTCTTGGTTCGGCCTGAAATGGCCGATAAAGGCAAAGGCAAGGGCATCGTCATTGGCAATCCTCGCATGTCAGATATATCACAAAAGGAGATTACTCGAAAGGCTTCGGACGAGAAGGCTAAAAAGTCCAAAGACGCCGGGGGGCAGGCACAGTTAATGAACCAAACACATCAGCCTAGCCCGAGCATCGTAGATGGTCCGGCACCTACGTGCGGACGATCCGGTGCTCAGACAAACGGTACGGCTAACTCAGCCGGACAGTCCACCTATGACCAAAGGCGTCAACCTCTACACGGAGCAAGGAAAAAGACGCAAGGTCAAAGCACATATAGTCGGCTGATCAAAGACGACCCTACTTTTGATCAGTTGCTCTCCAAAAATGCTAGCAAAAAGACCGTTCCACGTGATCGGTCAATAAAGAAACCCCGGTCACCTGCTAAAACGAAATGACCGAACAAAACGGCCCAAAAGGCGACGCGACAAGCATCGTCTGTTCATCCTATGAGACCAAGGTACTTTCCACCCGTTTATTCATCGTCGGTATATTGTCCTACCTAAATGTGGAATGGCACGACGATGAATCCATGGTACATGTATAGTCCCTTTGTCTATCTAGGCTAGGGGGCACCTCCATTCTATTCATTTTGATCCATTGATCAAATGGTCATGGCCGAGAAAGATACAATCCAAAACGGCCTTTATACATTGGTGCTTTATTGAATGATCTCTATTTTGAAAAGACGGTGACCTACATTAGGTTTAGTTCATATGCTTTTGGTTCGTCAACCTTGACCAAAAGGCAGGGGGCATATGTTAGAAGCCAAAAATACCTAGCAGACGGTCCGCGCGTGCGCCGAGTCAGTTAGGGTTCCTAGTTTCTCGCGGGATTTGTTACCCAAAACCGTGGGATTGACTCGGAAATCAGTTCGAAACGGATCCAGACCTCCCCCTTTATATAGATGAAGGGCTACGACCGATTGAACCCCCCAACAATCGATCAAATCCAGTTTATTACTCATTTTTACCTTATGCATTAGGAGTAGTTCTAGTCTAGTTCTAGTTTAGCCCTAGTTTAGTATTCCAATCCCCAAATTCTCCACTTCTCTTCAACTCTACGTCGATTAGAGGAGTCTAGGTTGGCATACCGAGCCTAGACAACCCCTAGGATCTCTCCTCCTTGACGGGGTCCCTCCCGGGAGCGAGATCAGCCAGGCGCCGCCGGCGACCTTCACCGCCCCCTGCGCACACGCGGACCGTCCGGCCCTAGGGCACGGACCGTCCGACCGTCAGGTAGGGAACGCCAGCCCCTGTACCAGGTCACGGACCGTCCGACCCCTAGCCGCGGACCGTCCGCGCCTGTGTACAAAGCACTGCCGTCGATTCTTGTTGAGTGTTTGGCGCCCGAAAAAGGTGTCAACAGCAGTACATCACATGGATGTGAAGTCTACATTCTTGAATGGAGAACTCAAGGAGGAGGTTTATGTTACTCAGCCACCAAGTTTTGCAGTATTAGGGGAGGAGAAGAAAGTGTACAGGCTACACATGGCTTTGTATGGCCTAAGACAGGCCCCTCGGGCATGGAATGCCAAACTTGATCTGACCCTCAAGCAGATGGGTTTTGAGCAGAATGTGTATGAAGCTGCTATGTATAGGAAGGGATCAGGTGACTCCCTACTGGTAATTGGAGTTTATGTTGATGATTTGATCATCACAGGAGTCAATCAGCAGAAGATTGAATCCTTCAAGGCAAAGATGAAGCAAACCTTTGAAATGAGTGATCTGGGTCTTCTGTCTTTCTATCTTGGAGTTGAAGTAAGATAATCAAAGGGGATCATTACCCTGAAGCAAACCCATTATGCTAAGAAGATACTTGAGCTTGGTGGTATGGCAGGTTGTAATCCAGCCACTACACCCATGGAAGAAAGGCTGAAATTGAGCAAGGAAAGTACAACAAAGGAAGTAAATCCAACTCAGTACAGAAGACTGGTTGGTAGCTTGAGATATCTAGTGCACACAAGACTAGATTTGGCTTTTGCTGTAGGGTATGTTAGTAGATTCCTGGAGAAGCCAACAACTGAACCTCTTCAGGCTGTGAAGAGGATCTTGAGGTACCTGGCTGGTACTCTAGATCATGGGCTATGCTACACCAGAACAACAGGCAAATCATGGTTTGTGGGTTACAGTGATTCAGATTTGGCTGGAGATGTTGATTCAAGCAAAAGCACAACTGGATGTTTGTTCTTCCTTGGAACCAGCCTGGTCAGCTGGCAGTCTGTCAAACAGAGAGTTGTTGCTCTATCTAGCTATGAGGCTGAATATGTGGCGATGACAACAGCTACAACCCAAGCTTTGTGGTTGTCAAGGTTGTTTGCAGATTTGCTAGGAAGAAAAGTTGAAGTGGTGGAACTCAGAGTAGATAATAAGTCTGCTCTGGCTTTGGCAAAGAATCTTGTTTTCCATGACAGGAGCAAGCATATTAGAATCAAGCATCATTTCATCAGAGATTGTGTGGAAGAAGGTACCATCAAGACAGAGTTCATTCCCACTGCAGATCAGCTCACTGATATATTGACTAAAGCTTTGGGCAAGACCAAGCTGGAAGAAATGAGGAGCAGGATTGGGATCAAGGAGATCAAGATTAATTAAAGCAGGTCTTAGGGGGAGAAATGTAGTTAATAAGCCCTGTTTCCTAAGCATTTCCTAGATAACTGTGTTAGTTAATTACAGTCTTTAAAAGACCTTGGGCAGCCCAAGAGGTGTGTACGGCTGCCAAGGCTCTGTACCTCTATATAATCAAAAGCCTCTGGCTAATAGAGAGCTAAGTTATTTCCAACACTAATAAGAATACAATTTTGGTGGAAAAATGAAAACACTCGACGCCGACGGCTCTCGTCTCCTACACTAGAATTTTCGCGCGACGTTGCCGCTCGCACTTTTTTATTTCTATTGTGTTTTTTAGTTTTTATTTATCGTTAGCACCGTTTTGTAAATTTTAAATGGTTCCAAAATTGTAGACTTACATGTTTATGAAAGTGAGAATGCAATATAATATCATCACACATAGAAGGTATAATAATGTTAACATAGCATCTAACTGTGGTCGATGGTTAATTAATATAGTCTTATGAAAAAATATAATGATTAAGAACTTGGTCTATCACTCCTCCAAAACGTAGTACTTTATTGCACTCGGAGAATCAAGGATGTGTGATGACAAGTCAACCCGTTATTGTGCTCAAACCAAACCAGTTGGTTTGTTTGAAGGATAGGCTTGGGTGGTCCATTCCTCAAACCAAACTTTCATAGTGCTGGCTCACCTATATAAAATCAGGATTTAACTGGAAGGAGAATAAGAACAAGGTTTTTATACATTGATAGCTGCTTGAACATATAGCAAGTAGCTACATCATTACAAAAGAGTTTTAGCATCATTGTTTTTTCAGGAATAGAAGCATACTTAGAGTGGTAGCACACGTGATTTGTGTGTTGACCCAAAATATTACAGATACTCCATGGTTAGCAACTTGATAGGAAGTAATAGTGTCTTTTACAAAAAAATTATTACAGATTTTCTAACAACTCTATTCTAGTGGGTCCAAAAGGCTTGTGATACATCTGCACAAAAGAGGAGTTGCACGATCATTTTTCAAAAGTGGTCTTCATAGCAGAAATTGATTTGTAAGTCAATATGAGAGAAGTAAGCTTTGAATCTTTCAACCTGTAAGCATGAAAAATAAATAAATTAGTAAAAATTATCCAAGGTTATAAAGTGGAAAAGAAAAGGACCTACTTTACTGGTTGTGCTTCTTGACTATTGTTAAGTCTTCATAAGTAGCAAATGACCTTTAAACTCCTAAACAGATGTGTTTGGTGTCATCACTGCAATATCATTAAAATAAACATATAGATTTGGTGTTATAATTCTTTGGCATGGATGGTTTGTGGCTAGGTTGAGCGAAACATATGAAGGTAAACCTTGTTTCTACTTATTTATTCATTTGATGTTATAAATTGAAAGTAGAGTTAGCATATGATCAATTAAGTAAAAGAAATATTCCATAATAAGAGGGGAACTAAATTTGAGGTTAAATGGAAGAAAATGAAGTATATATATTAAGAGGTGCAGCAACAGATTTCAATATATTTATGAAGCTAGAGACCAGTTTAAATGGACAATAAAAATGGTTACCTAAAATAATTTATCTTAATTTGGACAACTATATGTCTATTATTGTGATGCTATGTTGGCTGGCATAATTGTTGCCTTGCTGGCACTGTAGATACTTTTTTGCCCTGCATTTGAACTTTTCAAACTTCAAAACCAAGTTAGTTTTGTGATTCCTTCAAAAGTTATGGGCACTGGAAATGGTGCTAAGGATCATTTCCAGTGCTTTCCAAACAATTGTCGGGTTTTGTTCTTGATATAAGGGTGCGTAACAATATAGTGGGCCTTTTATCTAATATTTCTCCCAAGTATCCCAACATGTTGGATGCTCTGAAACAGCACTCGTGGATACTTACTGGCCCCGAGAAACCCCCAATTCTGTCTGTTGTGTATCTACCTTCTAGATTGATATTGGTTGAAGGATGGGTTGCTCTTTGGAGAGGGCTCAGATCAAATAGCTCGAGATTTTTTGGGTGCTATGTTCTTTTTCTATTTGGCAATTTCTACTATAGTGATGTTCACCTACAAGGCAGTTAATATGAGCCCTGAACCTAGGTATGTAATGATGCTAGCGAAATTAATTTGAAGTAATGATAGGGAAAACACTGTAACTTTATGAAGTAACATTTTTAGTTTATCCCAATCTTTTGCCACATTTCAGCAATCTAGAAGAAGCTGGCCCTGTACCCCTTTTTGCCTCTACTGTTTCTGTAAGCTTCATAGGGGTGGTAGCGGCTACTGTTTCACATACATCTCTAAAATTGTATTGAGAAGAATAGAATAGATCTCATCTCAAAGAGTGCAGGTTCCATTTAATATGGAAATAGTAACGGGTATTGTAACGCCAGAAGTGGATGTAAGATTGATATTTCTTTGAGACCATTGTCCTTTTTATAAACTACAATATCATTTGTAGTTTTTTAATGTTAAATCCCCTACAATTAACATTGTAAGATCATCAACATTAGGTATTTTATATCAATTAAATACATTTGATGATATTGCAACGTAAAATAATGTTGTAGTTTTCTAAAGTTTTGTAAAAAAATAATGTTGTAGTTTTCTATTAAATACGGTTTTGTGAAATCATATGAGTTATAGGATTAAATGTAATAAAAATAGAGAAAATAAACACATGATTATTAAAAAAGATAGGTAGACAGAATATATTTACCTTGATATAACTATTGATGAAACCGATTGAGCTAATGATCTGATCTTGATTACCTGGAAGAATTTATTTTATATTAGTGCCTGACTGATGAGAAAGTAAAGGGATACAAATTTTTTTGTATTTTCTCTATTTGTGTTGGTGATATAATTTTTTTGTTTTCTTGAGTTGACTGATCGAAAACGTTGTTCAAATGAGTAAGGTGCATGAGGCACTTTATTTTGTGGATAAAAAATGGCATCTAATCACGTACATACTATGAGTTCATAGGCTTTGTTTTTCTTCGACCATGATTTGTAAAATGAATTAACATTGAGTGGAGAGAGATGAAAGGTGAAAAACACAACCTGTAGAGGCGCGATGCAGATTTGTAAAATAAATTTGTACCGAGTGGAGAGATGGAAGGTGAAAAAACAGCCCATAGAGTATAGAGGCGCAATGGAGATTTGAAGTTCCCGGGGAGCATCGAGATGCAGGTGGAAATTTCATGGCATTTTTTTGAGCCGCGGAGCTGAAGAATCTTGGATTTTGACGCTGCTCGGCTTGCTATCATAGACCTAGGAGACACTTGGGAACCGGTCTGCGATCATCTAGATTGGACGATTGGTCTAGTGCTAGCTGCTTATGGGTTGTTCGGCGGGCAGGATCGGCAGTCCCGCTTCACCATGTTGCTCGATTAGTATGCTGGTCGATAGCCCCGTTTCACCAGGTTGCTCGGCGGGCTGGCTGGTCGGCAGCCCCGCCTCGTTGGTTGTTCGACAGGTAGGCTGGTCAACAGCCCTGCCTCGTCGGGTTGCTCGGCAGGTAGGCTAGTCGGCAGCCCGATCGGTCAGTTAGTGGGCTGTTATTGAGAGGCCTTTTGGCCTTCTTTGGTACCCGGTTCTCAGGTATCTAACGTATATACTGCCCCATTTGGTTTGATAGACTAAAGATTAGTTTCTATATTTTAGTCTCATTTAGTTCCTAAATTAATAAACAGTAGGAATAAAACATGGACTAAATTATTTTAGTCTTTAGTCCCTAATGGGATGACTAAAAGGGAATAACCCATATTAATTTCACTTTTTGTCTCTCCATTATTTCAGTTACACTAATAGCATAAAGATACTAAGGAGTATTTTGGTCTTCTTACGAGTTATTTAATACGTTATGAATACTTTGTCACTAAAACCAAATAGGGCAAGAAATAAACTTTAGTCCTTATACTAAATGAACTAAATGAGCTCTTAATTTATACTAATTTACTAAGAATCTAATATGGACATCTGATACTACCACAGCTTCACCTTCCGCCCGCACAGCTGCCATACCGTGCAAAAAATAATATAGAGCGTCGAACCCACATCTCCTACTCCAGAAATTTGGGACTAACCATCAGACCACATATATCATATATATAATATATAACAGCCATGTTTTATTAAAACATGTATAACTGGCTAGTTATAAAATTTCCTTCGTTTTTACATATATATCATGGCTTAGTTTAAAAATAAATTAGCGACCGGACACATATTATTTAAGAATCGAAGGTAGTAATAAAGAGACAATTTTGGATGAAATACGAAAACACTCGACGCCGTCGGCTGTCGTCTCCTACATTCCTCCTCGTCCAGTTCTTCTTCCCCACGATAGCGCTACCCTATGTAACGTGGAGGAGGGGTAAAAAGGTAGAAGGAAGCAGGGAGCAGGTACGGGATGGAGCTATATTGAAGATGGATCAAAATCTTGCTTACAGACTTCCCCTCGGCCAGCGTATTTATTCATTGCGTCCAGTATTCGATCGCTCACGTAGGAGCCACACGCGCGCCTCGTATCTGGGCCGCTCACGCAAGAGCATTACGCACGCCACTCTGGGCCACTTAAACGCACGTTGGGCCTCCGCACACGCTTCTCGGTCTTCTGCTCTTCCTCCGCCTGGGACGTGTGACACCTCAGGTGTTACCATGGCTAGAGCACACCTTGGCACTAAGGACTGTGAACATATGTGGTAGAGACTTAAGGAACCACATAAGAACTTTGGAGATCATGTGTTAATCAAAGTTTGTTAATGACCTAAGAAGTATTACTCAAATCTTTGTACACTTACTACCTTGGATAAGAGGGAAAAAACCCTAGACCTCTCTTTAACCCTATATCTCAAGGCCATGAATAAGAGGGGGAGAGAGAGTGAGCAAATGTGCAAAACATGGGTAATCTTCAACCAAACCTTAAGTAACCTTATAACCAGCAATTAGGGGAAGGAAATATTGCAAAAAGACCCATGGAGAAACCCCAAATCAAATCTCCAAGTGGAGAGAGAGCTAGAGCTCTCTATTTCTCTCTAAGTTAAAAACTATACCTACACTAAAGATCAGTCGTGTTCACCTCGAAGCTGGCACCAAATCCACCTATGTTCTATACCAAAAATGTGGCATACCACCTAAGGCCCCCACTGGAAAAAGCTGAGCCCGAGACTTGGACGTTTGACATGCCTTGGCATGGTTTTTGTCGCGAGGTGGGCAGAGTGACACACCCGATTTGGCGACCCAAGATCTCCCTCCCTAGGCCATATCTGCCATGGCGTCTCACAGATGAGTGATAGCCCTAGGTGCCAGGAAAAGACTCGCGCCGGATTTTTGCCAAGATTCGCACGTTTGCGACTTGGGTGAGCTATGGAACAAGGGCAGAAGAAAAGCTCCACGTGTTCGACACGCTCTGCCGCGCCAGAGCACGCCCGCGCCCGACCCCGCGCCGCGCCGAGCCGCGCCCGTGTCCCCTGTGTGCGCCCGCGCCTATAAAACCCACTGAGGCATCGGCCACACCCCTCCGCGCACACTCAAACCTCACCGAAGCTTAACTCGCCGTCGTTTGCCCGAGCACGGCGTGTCCGCGGCCACTCGAGCCACTGCCGTCGTGGACCAGCCAGCCCAGCCCTTCCCAGCCCCGTCCAACCCTCGGAGACGAGTGTGCACAGCTCAGTGAAGCTCCCCGAGCGAGGAATCGAAGCCTGCTTCGCCGGAGAGGCCAGTCCACGGTCGCCGGAGTTCACAACCCCGCCGGAGTAGGTGGACCGGGTAATCCACTCAACCATTTTCCGATTCCTTGTGCACACGGTCTCTACGTTACCCCGTGAAGCTCACCGTGCCCTTGGATTGAACCAGATCACCATGGTTTGGCCGGTACACTCGTCGCCGACGAGAACACCCGCCTGCGCACGTGGACCGAGCGATTCCGGCCATCCCCGCCATCGAGCCGCACCTCGCTGTGACCGCCAGAGCCTCCCCGAGCCAACCCTGCCCTTCGCCGGACCTATCTCGCCGCCGGTAAGCCGCGCCACCCTTTTCTTTCCTGCGGGTACTGTTTACATTGGGGGAAGGACCGCGGGTGAGAGGAAGAGAAGGTCAGGGGGCTTTTTGAACTGTCAGTGACCCAGGGGAATAGTGGCACAGGGGTAGATTTGTGCGGGTTGATTTAGTTTAAACCCAGGGACCTCAGTGTAAACTACTTTTTCAGAAAACCTTATTAAAACTGATTTTAAATTTGAACAGAAACTTGGAAAATCCATAACTTCTGTTTAGTTCATCCAAATTTGGTCAAACCAATTTTGTCAGACTCTAAATAATGTGACCTACTTAATAAAAATATAAAAACCCCTATGTACTATAGAAAACTATAAGGTTCTGATTTAATTATAGTTTTAGCCAAAAGCTCAATAATAGAAAGAAAAATAGTTGTACTTTTTGACTAGGGTTAGAAAAATTTGGAAGAGTTTCTATCCACTCACTGACCTGTTTAAAAATGTTAAACCTCTCTGTCCACCCCATTAAATTAGTTTTTGCCATTCATTTTACAATATGCTTAAGATTAAGAAAAATAGAAAAGATGATTTAAATAATGAACTAGAGGACACCCCTATTTTTGTTAGAGTACTTATTCCATGTAGTTTACTAGAAAAATCTATCATACCCTGGTGTAGTATAAATTAAGTAAGATCCCTTTTATTTTAAGAAAACAAGGAAAGCTTAGAAAAACCCTACAAAAATAACCCTAAGGTGAAAACACCCCAACCCTTGGGATAACTAATGTTTTGTTATTATGAACATAAGAAAAATACAAAATCTGTTGTTTGATATTTTTCAAATGACAAGTTAGTTATAAGCACCTTTTTGACATAAAACTTTAGAAAATCACAACTAAATACCCACCAATTAACTTTCTGTGAATTTTGGCACAGAGGTTTATTATTACTGTTAGATGCCAACAAAAATAACCCTTAGGAAGGAACTCACATCTAATGAAGAGTTGTAGTACAAAGTGGCCCATTTTACACAACTCTTGTTATTTTTGTCTAAAGAATGGCCTCCATATTTTAAGCCTCAGGTTCTTACAACAGGCTAGAATAGCAAATGACAACCCACTGTAATTTTTACAGAATTTTTGGAAAATGTTAAATCACTGTCGTAGTTCAAACCTACACTAGAAACCATAAGTAGAAAATGAAGGAAGGGGAAAAGTGAATAACGGGAAATTGGTGTCATTCTAAAAACTCTTTATAACTTGTCCACTGAAGTATATAAAGGCAATACCAATTCCCTATACTTATCCTCAATAAAAACTTAAACCTAAAGGTGATAAACATAAACCACCAAAAGCCACGTATGACCCGGAAACCCTAAGTTACTCATTAATTTAGTGTTCTTCTCTTAGCGTAATGTTTTTAAATCCTGCATAATCATGACATACATGTTCATTGCATTTCGATAGACTGTAACCTCGCTGACGGAGAGTACGTCCTCGTGCCGGAGCAAGGAGCTGCTCAGGAGGTAGCCCCAGATCCAGCACCCGAGTCTGCACCAGAGGATCTGCCTGCCACAGCCTTGGAAGGCAAGCCCCGGTTTTATGCATAACCTGTTCTATATGATATTTTACTACACTTAATGTTTGTAGGCTTGTATTGTGCACTTAAGTG